>DWLR01000623.1:0-23726 GCA_018246295.1 Papilio alexanor hazarajatica | reverse complement strand
CTAACACATTTAAAAGTAACATCCTATTGGTTATTGTTTCTCCGTCAACGTCTCAAGGCGTACGAAACGTTCAAACACTTGTCTCTTTTAAAGTGGAATACCGCCAAGGAACTTGACTGTACCTCACTCTCAAAGTTCTCGTCCATATTATAATTATCCATATATGCGGATCACCTATCAAGTCCCGCTCTATATCTTTTAGTCGCTTTTTATTAGGTAAAAATAGTTAAATACATTATTACCAAAGGAGAAATCATCTATGTAATATGGAATATTCCCCTGTGGCCAAATTTTAAACTTTTTTATTTCATCTTCAGTCAGATCGAATCCCGGTTCAGCGTCATCGAGTCCGCTTGGCAAATTAGTATTATCTCTAATAACTTGCATATCTCTCCTCGATCGTAAGTAGGCATTGCGCTTTGATAAATATTTTGCGTGTGTGTCATACAAATAGCTATATTTTGAAGCGCTTGCTGGGGAGTTCACTTCTGCAAAAAGGGACACAGAGATAGATGACACACTTTTGGCGAGATGACAAATATATCTTCAGAAATGACTTTCCTACCTTCGTAATATTTTGGCAAATCGGAACTGATCGAAACGGATCGAAATATTTTGCACTAATCACAGCCTCAAAGCTTAGACTCACGACCAGGACCGGATTTAGAGGTCTGGAGGCCTCGGGGCAACAAAGGAGTGGAAGCCCCCTGGTCCCAAATTATTTTCCAAATAAAATGCGAACAATTTTTTTTAGTCGAGTTTTTCAATCAATAATTTATTGTGAAACCAAGTAGATTCTTTTAGTATTAAACAAACATATAAAAATATTATCGGAAACAAGAATGATCTAAAATTAAATGTTAGCGTTAACGAACGGAATATTTAAGAACAATATAATCATGTTTGTACGAAGGCAAGGGTAAAGGGAAAAGAGCGAAAAAAATATCAAAAGGTAAGTTGTTTACTAGTGTTTACTAGTCGGAATTTAAAACATTTTTTTCCGGAGTCTCTTTTGTGGAGGCCCGGGGCTTTCGCCCCGGTTGCCCTCCCCTAAATCCGGCCCTGCTCACGACCACAATGATTTTTAAATACGAGTAAAAATTATCCTTAACACTTTAGAATTATTTGGAAAAAATAATACAAATATCATCTAACTACCAGCGAAAACATTTTTTCAGTATCGAAATATGTTGTTACAGTAACAACATACAATAAATTAATAAAAAAATACTTAGGTAAATTATTGAACGTTATGGTTTAGGGTACAGTTTACGGACTACCGATCATGAGGTCGCGGGTTCGAATCCCGCCCGCCATTCGAATATTGTCGCTGGCGTGTACTTTTTGTGTACGTTTTGCACAAGCGTAGTTGGAGTGGTAAAAAAAATTGTAGAGTTCCATATATTTGTTTCTGAAATTAAATTACATTTATATCCAGGCAAACATCGCTTTATTTGAAATTAGAATAAAGCAATTATTTATAATCATTAATTTATGCAATAATTGCGAATACATTTCAATGGTTTTATTGATATAAATAAAAAATGTATATGTTTCGCTTAGGTGTATATAGCTTCTGACAGCCTTTATAACGGAACAAAATAGTAAGACCTAGTTTATTTTACAATTAATTCTAATGTAGAACAATTAAAGCAAGTCGAAAATTACGAAACGTATATGTAAAAAGGCTTAAATATAATCAATAACCAAATCGTAATTAAGAAACTTTTTTCATCTAAATAAAAACATTGATTAATCATAGATGTTACAAATTAATTAAACAAGATAACATCGTAATGACCCGTAGGTCATTGTCCTTCCAATTGTTCCAAGGTAAGGATTTAAAAGTGTTTAGAATTTCCACCGGCGGTCTCGTTTCCTACTGCGTATGAATAAAGAAAGGTTTTTCATTAGAACAAGCCTTTATAGATGTCATATGCCACTTTTTACATGTGGTACTGGTTCCCGTGGGATCCGGCGTATTTTTGTATAATTGCAAATAAATCGGACGTTACCGCGAATATACAAAAATGAGTTTTGTCCCCGTCTTTACAATTTATATAAAACAGTCTTAATATTTCCATGATTAGAATATTACATCCTTTAATATTTTTTATGAAATTGTCCTTTTTGTAAGCAAATAATGTTTTTATTGCACCTATTACTAGTGAGTTTTTTCATATGTTTTTTTATAGGATAAAACGAGCAAACGAGCAATAGATCAGCTAAGTCTTCGCCAAACACGAAGTGAGCACTGAAGATTTTGAAACAGAGGAACTGCTGATACGGTTCTGGGCTTTGGTATCTGTTTGGTTTGTAAATACTATGGGGGCAGAGCGACACAATTGTTTCGCACAGTTTTGTATTCGACTCAGATTTGTTATCAATGACATTCAAAAAAAATTGTCAGTGTAATATTTCTCAAAATGTTTACAGTGGAATAAAAACATATTCATTATTTTATAATCTTGAAGAAATAAAAAATAATTTGTTAGTTATTTTAGCATGCAACAGTGCATGAAATAATGTCAATAATGATTGCATTGCGCTTGCAATTGCAAAAACTTGCTAATTCTGTGTAAGATTAAAAATATATAAATAAAATAAACTTACTAATTTTCGTAAAAACAAATAATAACCAAATAAAAAGATAACATTTCTGCGACAAACGTCGAGCCATGTCCAAATACGTGTGCAAATATCAAAATACACTGCGTCGAGTTTATTGCGAAAATATCCACAAGGTACGGCGCGATTTAAAATGTAACTTTAATAAGGTATAAATTTAAAATGGCCGTTACCAAACAGCGTGTGCGTGTGGGAATGCGTAATAAGTCAAAACGTATAAATACGAAATAGTCGTCAAATAAATCCGATCGAGAATGATTAACGCACAAGTAATTTTTCTTAGGAAAAATTCTATAGTCCACAGCCTTCTATATCGGGGTCCTTATGAAAAATTATTCACGCTATTTCAGATTCAGGTACGCCGTTCGTATCTCTTATGACAGATTTCTCAGTTCATAACCATAAATTTTCCAATGTGCACGATACTCGTGGGAACGAGCCTCGGGGCTCCGCCGACCACCAACACCGATCGACTTTTCACTTTCAACATAACGTTTGTATCAAAATATACCTTATGCTTTACAAATTGAGTCCATTATATAATGCGAGTGTTGAATCTTTGTTAAGAAAATAAAGCCGTTTCAGAAAATTGCGCACTATCAAATGCATACACGATACTTGTGTTCGTAATAAAATAAAATACTTACGCATTACATTTAAAATTGATGTTACTACACATTTCATGATAAAATCATGACTGGTACTCAATTCAGTACAGTTTACAAACCTTATAAGCATTAATAGTAAACTCTTGAAGAAAACCTAAACCTTCTGAATGCAGTTTCTTCCTGAATTGACACCAATCCTTCTACTGGTAGGGCAACATAAGGATTCTTAGAATTTCCTGTCAACCTGAACTAGGACGGTCATTACAATTAGCTGACATATGACAGTGGCTACATTTCATCGTATTCTTCTGAACCCCCATACTTATCTTTACTTTTCGAAAATGAAATGAAAGAAAATAAGAATGATCATTTTCTTTCTTTTTCCTAATTAATTTTTATCGAATTAAATAACTTTACAGATTATAAAGAGTTTTATTTTAATTGTTTCTTATAATTGTTTTAATTATTCTTGCCTTTGATTATGATTATAATTTACAAGGAAATAAAATTATTCGAAGCTAAGCAATGATTTTTTTTTTTAATTTAGATAATATTTAAAAATTCTTAAGTCGGAGGCCATAACTGAATGAGTCGCTGCACCGGGGGAGTAAGTAGCATTTAGTACGCAAGGCAATGTAGAAAGTTATTTATTAATTTTTTTTGTTAAAACTTTATTAATTGCAAGTTTCGAAACTGTGAGCAACGAATTGGGTGATAATAATACACGAAGTTTTATAAGAATATTACATACATTTCACAATACATTTTGTCGCAATATCATGTCGTAAATGTCTAAAATTGTAGATAAACATTCTTTTAGTACAAATCTAAATGTGACTCATTGCCAATACCTAAAAAGGTAGGTAGGACGAAATTGTTTGTTGCAGGGATTGAAATTTCTAATTGTCTACCTTCATAATTGTAATGGTTTTAAAGGTAGTGATTAAAACTTCTTGCAATATTAAAATTTTATGTAACCGTAGATAATTTCACTAAAGTTTTTAGTAAATTAGCAAGTGTTTATACATCTTTATTGGTAAGTCCCTATTTATCTTTTAACACAAGTACTTAATTAAAATAATTTTGTGAGTAAAAAGTTGAACATATCATTGCACGATGTTACCGCTGTAATGTTTTGCTTACTTCATTATTACCTCACTTTATTCTTACGTCTACTGCGTGTAGCATTTTTATAGGTAGCCGTTCCCGCGACATCGTCCGGGGGGATTCAATTAAAAATGTGTCTTCGTTTAGTTCTATTTTTCTAAGATCATAATAAAAAAATAAAACTATACCCACGGGATCCTTTGTAGTTCCAGGATAAAAAGTAGCCTACGTGCTATTCCAGATTATATTCTATCTCTGTGACAAATTTCATCCAGATCCGTTCAGTCGTTCCGGAATCACCTGGTGACAAAACATCCATCCAAATATTCGCATTGCACTAATAGGTCGTACCAATGGCAATCCATAAAGTACTATGTATTGGTGAAACTGAAAAAGCTGAAGAACTTATTAATTATTTAGCTCAGCGATATTTTATTTCCATCTTTACTGAAATCAGGAACCGATATTTTAAATAACATGTGTGAAGATATGCTTAATGTATTTTAATTTAATTTACCTTTATTTTGTTCTTTATAAAGTGTTGAGCGACGTGACCAGTAAACGAGATAAAACGATTCTACGCGACATGACAAGACGCGATACGATACTACGCGACATGACGCGACGCGTGGACCAATATATATCGTGACTGATTATCGCGGCAATGTAGGACAAAAAAAAACGTAAATTTACTATTGACAACTTCTCGATGAGTTAAATCGCATCGCGTCGCATTGTCTCCTCTACTCCACTCAGGAAGGACAACAGGTTAAGAGCCATGTCGCAGATTAAAACTGTTGTAGAAATAAAACTTGCGTCCATCGACTGGACGATTTAGGGTTCAGGAAAAGACGTATATTTTGATCAATTTTGTATTTTTAGTAACAACTAATCAATATTTTAATCATAAATAGATAATGCTAATGTACAACCAATATCATTTACATTAATGCGTCAACCACGAAGCGGTCACTGGACGAAATAATTTCAAACAAGGTATCCACTATACAAACAATAGGTTTTGAGATTCAGAATAGTTCAGCTGATTTCAATTGTAATGTTTACATTAATTTACATTTAATATACTAAATTCACATAAATAACTTAAAAAGGTAATCGAATTAAACAAACTATTTACATGCATACAATTAATGTTACCAATGGTAATGTATAAGGCAAGGTATTTCTTTAAAACACTGTCAGGAATAAAAAAAAGGATTTCCTTTTCGAAATTTAATAAAATGGCACTGATATCGGAATTGAAGAAAGACGTGTTAAAATACATTAAAATACTTTTTATCACATTAGCTCTCGCTTTAAAAAGAATAAAACGAAATCATCATGGCTTTATCGATCCAGTCATGGATTATATAACTACGTATTAAAAAAACACTTCAGTCTTTTAACTCCAACATGGTATAATACTTTAGAACATAGACTGTGTCATATTACAGAAAGTCTATGAAAATGTTACACAAGTAACAAGATTAAAATGCCTTTTGTAATAAAACAGTTATTAACCGATTCGTTATCGGTTTATATTGAAATTAAAATTAAATTTTCACTCTAAAATAAATTTAGAGTGTGGCGTAATTAAATTAAAAGGATTTAAAATAAATATCTTAATAATATACATAGATTGAATTACGAAATATATATCATACATTCAATAGGACATTATTATCTACCGAACGGTCCTAACCTTATTTTATATCACATTTCAAATATCATTCTTCTCAACGCACATTAACTATTAATAAAGCTTCTTTTGCAAACTGTCGACTTGGCTTGTCATAATTTTTGTTTTATTGGTAAATAAATAAACCGTTTTTTTGATTAATGTCATAAATTCTCGGTTAATTTAGGAAAGTTTAATTTTTTTTGTTTTTGTGGTCAACAGTTCGCAGTACGTACTAATGACGGAATTAGATTATATAAATACAAAATTAAACATGCTTCTAAACAATAAGAATAATTTTATAAGAACGGTAATTTAAAATGAGCATGGTACGTCAACTGACTACACATTGCTTTATCTAGATGTATCGAACGCAACATGCATGCACTATTATATGTATAATACTGATTATTTAATTCGTTTAATATTTAATTAAAATTCTCGGGAGCGTTTATCTCGTAATGTGGGACACTTTTACGATGGCGCTACTTACTGACCGATAAGGGCCGAACGCAGCCTCACTCGGCGAATACCCAAGAAGTCACTTTATGCTAATGATTTTAAGTCACAAATTCCATTAACTCGGCAAATAATTAATATAAAATTATAATTACAAGATAATTTCGCTCCCGAGCCTCAAAACAGTTATTGCGACGGTGCACCCGACGCATGCGTCGATAAAACAAAAACAAAGTATGTATATATATTTGCAAAGCCGATATTATTATTGCTGTCGTAGCATAACGGCAAATATCTCCATTAATATTTAACTTTGAAATGGTATCAACTAATACCATTTAAAGTAGTCTTCGACGTTTAATGTGATTTAACTCGTTTCTCCGGAACATCAAGATCATGTCAGCGCGATAATTAGATTCAATAATTATTTTGACAGCTGCCATGCCGGGCAAGGAAACCAATGAGTCCAATTTCGTATGTAAGCGAGTCAGTAGGACTGACAGATATAAATAGTCGTAAAACTGGCCTCATTAATATCCCAACGCCAGCGTACACAAAAGTTACCTTCCTAGATCACATGTTCGCACTTAATAGCCAAATAAATTAACTAAACGAGCAATCGTTTATAATCATTTCAGGTCGGATCATTTACAAGTGTATAAAAAATCAATAGTAGCATAGAACTATTTACATAAATCTTTCTACGAGGAATAAACGACGCGATTATATACACCGTTTGTTATCTGCTTACGATGAAACAGGTCCACTCTCGCGTCCGTCGCGTCCGCGGCGAGCGCCGACACGAGGCGCGGTTTCTCTCGGTGATCACATATACGTGTACACATCATTAGCGTTCGACTATCTATAAACATGTATGGACCACTTTTTCCGTGCGACACGTTTTACATTTAACTTCGCAGCACCAGTGAAAGGTGCAGTTGCACCTCTCCACTACGAACTTGGTCTCGGTCTTGTAGCCGCGGCCGCAGCACATCAGGTCGCAGCCATCCACGCCGATACTCGTGTCGTTGCAGGCGCGCCCATGCGTGCCGGGGATACCCAGCCGAGGATTCTTCTCGCAGAAGCCCGGAGAAGACTCCAAATATACGAGATCTTTCGAGCCCGGGGCTTTGTGGTCTGGGTTGTACGGCCGGAGCTGGAATCTGTAACGGTCTCTTCTCGGCACCCTGTGCGCTCCGGGATCGTTCCTCAGTATAGGAGTTTCGACATCAGAGTTGCTCATCAAAACTCTAGACGCACCATCAAATCGATCTTTCAACGCATCGCCAACAGAACGGAAACTCGGCAAGCGCATCCAGCAAGTCTTCACCGTGCACGAACCAGACATTCCATGGCACTTACATTCTTGACGCATCTCTGACTGGACATGCTGCAACAAAAAGATACATAAATAAAAGATAAATTAAATAAAACATTGAAAACTTAATTAGTTTAGTTTCGTGAGGAGGTCTGTAACGTTGTCCAAATATCTATAAATTCCTTCGATAACAGTCGAAAAGTGATCGATGATTTATCAAGCGCACACCATCGATCGCATCTCACGATCGAGCAAATTGTTACAAATCGTGGTGCGGTGGGCCGGTCGTCACCGCGCAAACGCATAACATAAATCATACCCTAGGGACATTCATCATTCTTAGAAGGTAGATAAATGACGCGGGGTTATAGACTGTAAGTATTTTACAAGGGCCGAGCGCAGGCGCTTCGTAGAAAGCAGACGGTTTTTATTCATTCACATGTAGATAGCCTAGTGTCCAAATATGCGTTAAACAATCGATGGAATGCCGTGAATATTCATTGCACGGACACCCAGCGATAGTGTCGTGACGGGAATTAAGCGCGACAGTTAACGACGCGCCTGGGTGACTTGAGGCGTCCGGAGATCCTTTTTTGATGAATTTTAGGCAGGAACGGACAGTGGGTATGCAAATGTGGGTGTGCGGTGGGAGGGAGAAGCGCGAGCGCAACGAATGGGTGCCCGGTACACGTCGCCACGCGATGGGCTGCGCCGTCTGACGCATAATTAATTTTAGACTTAAGCGACATGTCAAGTGGCTGACAATCGATCGTCACCCGTAATGGTAATGTAAACACGAAGCGGCGACATGTCGGAGTGCGATTGTTTTATGGATGTTTATAAACGGCTCCAGTTCAAGTGCGATTGGACGGACCGTATTAACCGATCCGTATGCTGGCATCCAATCATCATTCAAAAACTTTTACCCGCTGATTGCATCGTTTTTGTCACTGATGTGACTCGACTGGATATAATGGCTGTCGAACCGGATTCATTACTAACTTTCTCGATTAATAACCTCGCTTTAGAGTATTTTACCGAAGCCTACGACGTTGTAACTATGAACCTTCTAAATGTACGTTAATGTTCGTTTATAATCTCGAGGATTAGTCCACCTTATTAGAAAACTAGGACAAGTGCTTCTATTTAAGCAGGTATAGCTTGCATATGTATAGACAGCCGCAGCTTTTTCATATAACCCTTTCATTACCATTGGGCGCTAGCACATACCGCTGAAGTTAAAAAGGTGCAGGCTAGATCATCAACTTACCGCTCTGCCAGCTTCGTTGTTGTGCAGGTTCATCTTCTCCCTCAAAGTTTTGCCTCGCTCTCCGGTGTCGACAAACTCTCGACTGAATCTGAATCCAAAGCCGATGTTGTCGCTGCAACCCCCCCACTTCCAGACGCGTACGTTGGCGGCAGCGGCGGCGCGGGTGCGGTGGGGGGTGCGATCCAGGTGCGAGTAGTCGCAGGTGCAAGACTCTATGGAGCCCTCGGCACAGGCGCGCGACACCGCGTGCGTTACTCCAGCGCTCGTGATAGCGTATATGAAGGCGGTCTCACGGCATCCTGTGGACAAAAACGTGTTGATCAAATACCTTTTCACATAAACTATTCAGAACAGAGATACGAAATAAATCTTATGGGTAATGGACATGACAGAGTTCAGGAATAAAAAGTGATCAAAAAGTTCAAGCCAAGTTTCGACCTCATTTAAACTAATCAAAATTACCTTATGTTGCACAAATAAATAATAATACCTATTTGATAAGGTCAAGAGTAATTTAAATTAAGTCAGTTACTAAGCAAGTTAGAAAAACAATGCTAATTATTAACAATGTATGTAACAGTACTATTTATTAAGATATTTAATAAATCATCGAAATATTATGACACAAAGCTAATAAAATTTTGATTAGCTATTAAAAAATTGGAAATAAGTTTTGTTAAAAACGAATTGAAGAATGCGCGCGTGGGCTCGTAATGAAACAACCTCCTACCTTAATATTGTTGTTTTGATAATAACAACAGATTGTTTATGACATTTTTCACATAGGCATGTACGGTATTCTCATAATTAATTCATACCAAACATAAGAGGGTCCTGTATTTTAATCAAGCTTTATTACTGCTCGGGGCATGGAAGCAAAAAAAAAACTGATATCGTTAACTCGGATAAGTATCGAATTTTCTAAATTCAAAACATTCGAGCTCATCAGTAAATTGCAACGGGTATAGCGAGGGTCCTTAACGTTCGCACGATCGGCATTTAACAGATTGTTTTCCTCTTTATTATTATCCTTGTTTATTTTTTAATATCCTTGATATTGAAAAAGTATCGATTAAAATAAAATGTTCTCGACATTGTCAGTACAAGTCACACAAAAAATGTTACAGATATAAAATCAGGTTCATCCATCCGCCAACACATTATTCCACCGCCTCGACCCGTATCGAATACTATAAATAATTAATGGCTCAGTATTAGAATCAAATACTCGTAAAATACAATTAAAAGAGAGAGGGTATATCTCGAAGATTGAAAATAAAAGATGTGCCCCTTACCTACACGAGAGATTATAAATTTGATCATTACTAGTGGTAGGGCGCGCATCGAATTCTCTCTCTTAATATCGATTTAATAGCCTGCGTACTTTTTAATGATTAATATTCGATATCCAAGGTCTATGTCTACGCTATGTCGAGCAATAAGATAATGATGTTGTATTTACAAAGAAAAAATAATAATGACTTGAAACTTTTTACTTATACAAAAATTTGACTGTGCATAAACTTAATGGCTTAATATCGAATATCGAAACGATATATTATCCTATCTCATAATACGACATATCGTCATTTGTTCTACAATTCAAATTATTAATATACACTGTTCGTTATATTGACAAAAGAAAGCGATTTATAGATTATACTTCCGTAAGCAATGAACATAGAACACACAATTTTAAGTAATATGTGGCATGAATCCAAATTTTTTTATAATTATTCAATAATTTATTATGCGTGAAGTAACTCAGAATTTAAAATTGTACTTATTTACATTGTTTCATTTCTCGTGGGATCTCATAATATGAATCTTATGCCGTAGCATTAAAATACCAAAGTTCCTTACTAAACTAATTATAAATTAAAATTAATATTCTGCGATCGCTCTTGGTGGTCCAATTGACAGATTGTTAAACGTTTACAATTCAGGAGTCTCGTGTTTAATAAAGTCAATAAATAAATAGTTATATATTGAAATGAGGGATTATTTTATGTCAACAAAACTGCCTACACAAAGAAACCAGCATTATTAAAATATTAATGTCATGTTATACTAAGTTTAAGGCTGAGTGAGTTCAAGGTTAATACTATTGTGCAAAATAATTATTCGTAAGTATTGTAAATAGCCGTCAAAATTATGAATGCCTTCACTCTTGGTGGTCCGTAGAGCAGTTCGTAAAACGTCTACCAGTTCAGTAGTAAGGAATGTTGTCAAACCATTAAATGTATACATATTTATAGATGTTTATACTAACAATATGTGGAAAAAGCGAGGTTCACCAGCATTATTAAGGACTCAATAAGCAAATGAAATCATTTTTTTATTGAGTTGTCATCGTGGGCCCGATATAAATAACGACGAGGGCACACCGGCTCGGAGCTTCGCTTCGGATTCGCTTTTTATGCTTTCATTTTGGATGTTACACAAAAGTATTTTATTCAGCAATTACTTGAGATGTTCGAGCGGGAATTTTAATGTCAATTTCGCCATCATTCAATGCTCGGACGAAATTAATTCAAGGCGCAGAATCCAAATGCGAGCGGTCGCGGAGTCGAGCATTTGTCATCGGTAATGAGTTGGAAAGGTTCCCTCGCATTAACTATAACAAATAGGCACGGGCCAATTAAATATGGCACACGTAAATTACGCTCGTAAAATAATAGCTTTCGGCTAATCCTATTTACTGTAGACATCTTAACGGACGTATAAAAGTTGTAGTTATTTTGACAGGGTCATTATTATCTCGGTGATTCAGACATCTTTCCTCACTTAAGAAGTCTCCTAATTTTCTATATCATAAATCATTCATACACATTCTATATCATAAATAATTACTATATAATTGTTAAAACTTCTGTCTTGTGGTTAGGCTGTAGGATCGTTCCCTGAATGTTTTATATCTCATGAACTTAGTGACAATCAAGTGAAGAGAGTCTAACCTTTGCACTTAGATTAAAATATATGTGGGTTCAATTATTGTCATTTTAACTACCCAATTATGATTCTTGGCAGGCGGGTTGGCGATCGCAGTATGTTCCAACGTACTAAGAAAAGGACGCCGCTGCCCGTCCTTTTACATCCAGACTCAAGACAAACAGACATGTTCATGCACACAAATGTTTGTCCTGTGTGGGAATCGAACCTATGACTAGCGGCGTGAAAGGCAAGTACCTTACCACTCCGCCGACCGGTCAATCAGTCATGTTATTTCACAACGTTTGTCAAAGTTGGATGGGGAAAAATTGTTTGTTTCACGGGTGGTTTTTACCACGTGCTGCGAGTTAATATGATTGCATCGTATATGCAGCAAGGGATTATATCTAGGATTGATAAAGTGAATGCCCATTGAGAATTAAATGTTGATATTTCAATTTAATTATGCATACAAGATAAAAGATAACGCAATTTTATTACTTGAAAGGAATTTGAACAGCGTACCTAATAGACATCATATTGATTTTCGTCGCGATATGATATAGATATTTGTTAATTGATGATTCATTGACTAGTCTCAACCGGTTTTAGGTTATTTAAATTTATAAATAGATAGCATATGCAGTTAGTTCACTATAGGCAATATCATAAGATAGGGAAAGCGTTTATCTTCAAAAATGATTTAATATAAATTATTAATACGCAACACCAGTAAAGCAATCTCTAAATTTTATGTTAACATCCGGTTTGAGTGCTCGTATCATAATTAATAAAACCTAATACATTCCATTTGAAACATCAAAATAATTAATGCGAATATACAAATATAAAAGTTCAATATTTTATTTGTCCGCTGCGGTCGGCCATCGTTTTACCCTGACTACAAAGCCGATTGTCGCATTTTGCAAATAAATCGCGACGTAGAAAAATTATGACAGATGTAAAGAAGCTCCATCGGTATATTAGTCATGGTATTAAATTTAAAAGTATTAAATGTAATGTTTTAGTCTTCATCTATAGGGCTAATTAACCAACAAAATATCATAAAACCTCGTTACATTTAAACATTAATTATATTAGTACATATTTATTTATGAAAACAATTTTTTTTAATAGAAACCGGATATTTTTATAGGTACTATTTTATTAAGACATTTTCGCTCCCATCAAGGAACAGTCAAATAAGAACAAATATGATTAATGTGAACCAATAAAGGTAAATTATTATTATAACTGATAATAAAGTGCTGTCGGTGGATTATCTGTGCGGATAATAAATGGTCCCGGAGTCGTTTTACAACGCGAGCGAGCATCGAGCGATAATTCCTGCTCGCTCGATTGGCAGTTAAGGAGAGGCGTTGAGGATTTATAAAAGTCAAAAAGTCGTAAATTCATAAGCCGATGTCCTTTGGCCGCTGTGTTAAATAAAAGTTAATCAATGTTGACAATTGACGAACATCTGTTGCCACGGAATGGGCCGTTAAATAATTCGAAATTAATGCACTAATTAAATCTTTTCCCGTCCGCGTTAAGTCGTCGAAATGTTGTGTACCGATGAGATTAATACTAAAGGTTGACTTATGATGGCTTCGCGCCTCGCATCGCTCGTACCTTATTTATGGAGACTCGACTTATTCAAATTTGATGTGACGTGATTACTCAAAACAACCATAAATCACTCGTTTGGCTTTTATACCGTCCTATCGAGGTCCGTTGCGTCGGACAAGATGAGATCATAATCAAGGTTGGTTATTTGCTTTCAAGCTTAAACGATAATTTAATGACTTTAATATACTACATGAATATAGTTTTTATAAAGTAGGAAAGAATTTTCAAAACTCAATTTTAAAAACTTTGAATGTCCGATTATAGGATGTTCGTAAGTTGTGTCTGTTAATAAACATTATTTCTATGTTCCATTTCGAGTAGAGTGTGATTCCTAATCACCCCGTTAAACTTATTCAGTCGTGAGTGTATATTTGTCATATAATAATCTCTCTTTTTCTTCTTAGTGGATAGTTGGATACTTTAAAAGAATTTTATCGTTAAAGGACGAATAGAATAGAAGTAATAAAGTCCTGTAATTCATTTTCGTTACGCCATGTTATGGGTGATAATTTAACATTGAATCCCGAGACAGAGGCATTCCTGTGACAATTCAGAATTACGTCGCTCATATATCACTCATTGTGCGCCTCACAAAGCCTCCGGGGCTACCACTCGCTACCACCTACCACTTGCAGCCCATTCATACGCAGCACAAAGACATTTGTTTTCAAACTACAAACAAAAAAAAACGAACCGAACATAATTAGTCTTTAAGTGAGCTATCTCAGAACGGAATGCAACCGTTAATAAAAAGGTCGGACAAAAATGACAACGAATATTCGCATCGATCTACCATATCGCATTAATATCGACCCATTTCGGATTCACAAATCGCTCGTATCTCGAAAACAATTCAAACGCCACCAACTTAAAAGTCTTATCTAATTGAGCATTAAATATTTCGTCGAGGGCATTTTATATCCGTTTTATTTTCGGTGACGATCGTTTTATACGTTTTATTTACCCACGACGAAGCTGGGATCTGGGGAGACACAAGAAAGCTTCAGAACGGAAAATATTCGAGAAACGCGAGGTCGTTTTATTGGCCCAGTTACCTGCTATTAGAAGCCGCTATAGGTGTAAACGTTGCTTCCGTGGTGCTTGCAGTCTCGGCGTCGCTAAACTACGCGGCGGGAGGCCCGCAGCGGGCATCCGGACCCTATATCTCTATTCTCGGGTCAACAATGATCCGTACTACAAAAGACGGACCTTTATACAGTTGTCATCGTCCGTGTTAATACGATCCTTGAGGTTTGTTACAATGCGATCAAGTCGTCGACGACGACGTCTCACATTATTGATGATATTGTTCCGTTCGTGAGTGCTTTGTACTTACGAGCGATAATTACTAAAACGGAACCCTGTTCAGATATTGTGAACAACGATGAACTGCGAAGACGTGAAATCAAATATACGACCTTTTTTTTCACAAGAAGCGTTGTGACGGGCTCCTGCAGAGTTCGCATGTTCGTTTTTATGCGTTTCACAAATGGACGTAATTTCAATGTATTAAAAATGTTTATAGGGTATATTTGCAGTGGACCTGTTCTACCGCCGCGTGATTCGCCCGCCCCAACTGCCCTTAATAAAGCAATATGCTCTAAATGCATCAGCATACAGCATAAATTTTATAATCTCTTGCTCTTTTTATCGATTTAAATTATTACGACGGTGGTCCGTAACCTCGCGTACTGTGTCTGGATTTTAATTTAGAAAAATATTACTCCACTTTTATAGTTTATTGGCTATTGAATAAAATTATTAAACGAGTATTTATTTTTGCTCTAGGCGCTCTTCGAGATGTATAACTGTGTCGGGGCGTAGTTTCTCTAATCGATTACAAAACTTTGATTAATAATTAAACTATGAATCAATGAACAGTTATTATATGATTACATTTGTCGCGATATAGAGAAAGTTTTATTTTTGCGACAAAGCCTGTACTACTATAACATGATTAAGGTCCTGTTATGTTACGTGTATAGATAAACTTAATCATCCAAAAACCTTCCCATCTAATTAGAATTACCTCTTAGATGTTTTTATTCTGCGTTCGGTTATTGTTTTATGCTAAGCACTACTAAGGAAACCAGTAAAGAGAGGTTAAAATTTTAATATATGAGGGTGAAATTTATTAGTAGTAAAGCCCCTGATAAATGTCTCCGTTCGGTACCCGAGGGACATTTCGGAGTGAGAGCTAATAGAAACATCGTTTACCCAAAACGTTTGCGTGTGTCATTAACTTAAGAAGCTTTTGGGTCAATAACCGGACCGCACGGTACGGACAGTACGAGCCGATCCCGATATCTCGCATACCGAATTCGAAATGAGATCGAATTAGACCGAGATACGGGAGTGAATGATCTTAATTTCGAAGATAACCCTCTAATGCGAGCTGAACCCCGTTCTACGAGATGCCTTTTAGCGTTGTGCGCTTTTATAGATTGGAACGGATACATTTCTCATCTATTTTTGGTAGATTTGTTTTATTATGTAAACGATGTAGGTCATATTATTATGTGCTTAACGTAATTTCAGAATAAATTAACTGCGATATTTTATTTTATGGCGAAAGGCATGTGACGTTAAGTTACTATTCATAAATGTTTAAAACAATCAGAAGAATTACATGCATTGCCTCCGTTTATGCGATAAAAAGGAGAAGAGTAAGAGAAGGGTTTAGGAGAACATGAGAATGACGAAACAGAACTAGGTTTCGCCTGATGAGAGAGGTGATGGAGGCATAATTTTAGTCCGCTTCCTCTTCCCACCCTTTTCTAATAAGGAAAGGGTGGAAAGGGAAAGGAGGTTTGACGGAATATCAATGTTTCTGTCCATCCCCTCCTCTAATAAAGGTAGACAACGCATCTGTAACTCACAAATGTCTGTGAGTTGCAGATGTTGAAGATTTCTATGGGTAGCGCTCGCTTGTTTGTTTGCTACCTTCCTGTATAAAAAAAAACACAAAAAGGTTGCAAGTTCAAATTCACCAATCATCAAAGTTTATGATTTGTTTACCCAATGATCAAGGTTGAATGATATACAAGGAAAGTACACACTTTTTTAGTTTTAAGATCGTGTGTTTTAGAGTTTAAGATCGTGTGTTTTAGAGTTTAAGATCGTGTGTTTCAGAGTTTAAGATCGTGTGTGTGTACACAATATACTCTTATGAATAAATTATTTCCTGTTGAATAGAACAAATGGCTAATAACAAATAATGATTAGATGAGTACAATCGCTATAATTACAAATACTTTAAAAGCGTTACTCTAATATCTTTATTTGTGCAATGTTGAAATTTATTACTTTTTAAATTTATCGTTCTAAAAAAAAACTTAAAAATTGATTGCCTGAATTGGGCCTTTTGCCATAATAATGAATAAATGCAATGTACGGACCAGATGTTCGCGAGACCATAATAAGGTGTATCGCATACAAAGCATCGAAATCGGACACCGGAGATAGGGCAGACCTGACCGAGACGACAAATTTATTCAAACATCCAAAAAACCTATAAACAAACTAATTTGAACCTTATCCTTAAAGAATTAAACAAAGCATTACAATTTCTTGTTAGCAAAACTGAATACGGACAAGTTGCTGTAAACATTTTAATTTTCGTGAGTGCTTTATGAATTAATCTCGCCTTTCTTATTACGTTTCGATTCTTATAAAGTGCGTTACAGAAAATATATATACTACCATTCCCTTTTCGCTGAGAAGACGGGGCATTCAATTTTGTAGTCTAACCTGTATTGTATAGCTAATGGTGATCTTTGTGCAGATTTTTATTTATAGATAACATCTAATGCTATTGAAATAGACGCAATGGAAACGACCGCCGCAATTGTGAACCGGTGTTAAGAGGATAAAACACGTTTTAGCTCATTCTCTTTAATGCATCGAAGCGGAATTGATACAGATTAAGATCCGAAACTTAGATTCTATCCTACATCTATTTAGGTTGACTAAACCTGAAGACATGTGACTGAACAATTAGGAAAATACCTGTCCGTTTTTTTTAATTAAATTTCAAATTAAACCTTTAAAAAATAATAATTCGAAAATCGTTTTATAGATTACAAATCACGACTATTGTAAATAAAATTTCAAACATGCAGACCTAAAACAATAACATCAAAAAAAAAACATTCGAAATTCAAATAAAAAATGACATCGATAAACGGGAATTCGAACGTCACTCGGTCGTATGTAATTGATCCGGGATTTTTTATCTTGATGAGCCCTTTATATGTGCCCCTGACGCGCTACCCTCACGTTGAATACAGATAAAATCTTTTAAAAGGGTTGCCAACTAAAGATATCACTTAATTTGTAGCTACTCTTTGTAACCGGGATTAAGGGGACTTATTATAAAAAAACAACAGTTTTTTAGCCGTTTACTTTTTTAACAAGGCACGAATTTTAGATTTGGCGACAAGTTATCGATTTCACTATTTTTAAGATTATAACTGGCGAACGAAACTGAACGAAAAGCGATAATGTATTTCTTTAGTAATTTGCAAAGGGTTTAGAGCTTATCTTCTTATGTTGAGTTTTGTTTTGTTTAGCTCTGTTTCGCTATAATAAAAATTGAAACAAACGAATGACGCGTGTAACTAAAATCGCAATTTAAGCCTTGTGTTTTTTATTTTGATTATTTTTAAAATATCGAAGCGAGGAACGTGAGCCAGGTATTAAATTGTCAGGTCAAATCAAAGTTAGGTCCCAATTAAGATTCTAATAAATAATTTTAATATCCAGTTTCCATTATGCTTATCGGATAATTTGCTGGAGTTGTTCTCTTAAGAGACATATGGAATATGTCATAAATCTTAACTCGACATATCGTATAAAAATATTTAAAGTTTTGTGTACACTGTTGAAAATATTTAGACATCATATCCTCGATATTAATGTTTTTGTATTGTAATAAAGGCACCACACTTATTAATTTAGTTACATCAAAAATGCGCTATTTAATAAAAACATTCCTTATATAAACGTAACATACCTCTATATAATTAAAATAAATAAATATATTATATCCTAATACTCAATCTAGCATTGACCGACTATAAAACGATAACCGTTGAGATGAATATCGAGACAGGGAGAATAGATTAAGATTTAGAAATAATTGGCATAGTATATTAAGATAAAATACGTTAAAGTACATACATTAAAATACATCTTACCTCTATCGACAATTTTCCCGAATAAATTCTTTCCTCTTAAGAAATTTCTTGTCGTGCAGTTCCATCTTCTGTATTTGAACTGATGCTGGCACTCTGCGACCGCCATATTAGCGCCTTTTGCAACAGCTGTCAACACTCCCGGGTTCTCTTTGGCAAGGCGCCTTTGCTTCCGTCTCAGTGTGGAATGAACCCCGGCGTCCATGTAGAGCACGCCAGGTGACATCGGCGAGATGTTGTTTGGTTCGCCTGCTTTTGCTATGCCCCTGTTAAAACAAAAATAGATTAAAGTTATAGTTATTGTTTGTATTTAATTGTTTTATCTGAGCATAACATAGGAAAGAAAACTTTTATGACAAATAAACACATACATACCCCATATAATGCCAGATAAGGTAGATAGACATAGGTTCCTGTAAGACATCTTTATTTCTCTATAACTAATTTATTTACTAATAGCTAATTTAGCTATAACAACACTAATTTTCGGTCATAAATAACATATTACAAAAAACATAATTAAGGAATAAAGTTACATGAAGTACAAAATAAAAAATCTATTTTTTTTATGTAGCTTATATCTGTTTGTTTAGTTTCAAGATTTATTATTGTCAATGAAAGAAAGCCAATGCCAAAATCGTCACCCAAAACGAGCGAGACTGAGAATTTTAAGGGAGAAAAGAAAAAAAAAACAAAATCCGAACGCCACTTAAGGCAATGGGTGCAACTCGAAATGAAATGCTCATTTGAGAAGGTAAAGACAACAAACAATTGACGACCGAAACGTCAATCCGCAGACGTTTAGATAAATATTTGCGTCGCGCATTAATCGTCGAGGGTCCAGCGAGTAAACATAGGACGAGAGCGATCGACATCTCGGCCCTGTCGTCGGCCCCCTTACTCAAGGATATATCGCTCGAAGACTAAACAATAGCTTCATACATTCACAGCTTTGTGAACGCCATCGTTTATTTCACGCTAACAGAACAATCCATGTAACCGTTCATTCATTTCCAGACCGACGTTTTCTTGTTTCTTTATATTGTAGAACTAAAAAAGTACGAGAGGCCGCGCACAGCGGTGCCTCAGCGGTCTGGAAATCGTATTACTTTTCTATTTGCCCTTCTTTGTAGTCGAGTGTAACGTAAATATGAACACGCTCGTCGGAAATACTCATTTCCTTCGAGAATTCATGGAGACGGACTGTGCGGCGTATTTGGGATTAATGTGTCTATTTAAAAACTATGATACGCTTTTGTATGCCTCTTTAAAAACGCATGTTGATTGATGGTATTGTGTATGACAAACTTGATAATCCGAGAATGATGTAACATTTTTATATGTAATTTTCTAGTTTATTTAAAATCGAAAAATCTCTTCTAATTAATATATTAATAGTAATATTATACCTTATTGAATAATGCACCAATTTAGTGCCAAGCACATTAGCAAGGCCTTCCATTTCTCAGTCGAGAAAATATTTTATAATTTTAACATACTAACTAAATTTGCTTAAGCTAATGCTAAGTAAGTTAGCTACTTACCTCCTAATGACTGACCGGTTGGCGCAGTGGTAAGATACTTGCCTCTCACGCCGCAGGTCGTGGGTTCGATTGCCACACAGGACAAACATTTGTGTGCATGAACATGTCTGTTTGTCCTATGTCTGGGTGTAATTATCCAGTATATCAGTTATCTGGTTTCCATAGTACAAGCTCTGGTTAGTTTGGGATCAGATGGCCGTGTGTGAATAGTGTCCTTGAATATTATTATTATTGTTATTATTTTAAGCTTAAATAATCCGCGGCCACCTTACATGTCGTCGAAACTTTTCCTCAATCCTCCTTAATACATACATATACGGGGTTTTAGCCCAAAACTATTTTACATTATAAAAAGCATAGCATATATTAAAGTAAAAAAAAAAATAAAGTGTCAAGTACGATAGAAGTTACATTAAATCTCTGGGAACGGCAATGGGATGTCCATATTTGTCTGTCGATGAGTAAAGTCCTTTACACTTGTCACTTTGGTAGGAAACCAAATACAAGACACGAGATGCCCGGGAAAAAATCGTGAATGGCTTTCACAAGTAAACGTGATGTTTGCACAAAGATAAAGCCTGTGTGAATGTGTCAAAATAACAAATATTGTCTTTGGCGGAGGCTTGCGGCACTTCAACTATTCAGGTCATTAAGGCCTTTTGCGATTTTATAGTGCATTCGAAAATTATTAAGTTTTATTACTATATACCTATTTAATAAATCAATTCCATGTTAAATTCCTTCATGTTTTATGAAATAAATATTGAAATTAGTATTTCATAAGTCAGTTTTATTTTTTATTAAAAGAATTAGAGAATATAATAATGTTTTTACAAAAACAAAACCGACTTCAAATTTATATAAATTTATTTTTAAGCCATTAAGTAATTTATAGCGACGGTAAGTCTAATTTCAAATCTATTAAATTCACAAAGCTTGTCTTAAATGTAGCAACATGTCAATTTTCGGTATACTCGTATCTTCAGAGCCCATGGTTCAATGACATTTAAAGTTAAATACAAAGTGGGTCACTTGCGAATGTTCCCGTTCCAACAAATAACATTGAAATCCGTTCTTTATAAATTACGAAAGTCTGGGGTCACAAACATAAAAATACAAGCTAATTGAGAGTTTTTTTTAACTCGGTTAAATAAAGTTAAAGGAAAAAGGTATATGGAACATAAAAAGTTAAAGAAGCGCTTTATATATTTCACTTTGCTTTCTTAATTAATTTACAATAAGAAATTCTTAATACCCCAAAAATTATAGTCACCTTAAACGATTTATAATATGAAGGTATCTATATAGCTATTTATATTTTTGACTTTTAGCTAGATGGGTTTAGAAATAATTCACAGTTCGCTAGCTTAATAATTATTTTGACCCATATTACGAAGTCATTATGACATTAGGTACAAATCAACGTTATTAAAATATTCAATTTCTTCTCAATAAATTCTGTAATTCTTTTATAGAAAAAAAAAGACATTATGAGTGAGAAAGATTACATTTGTATTTAAAACTTTGTATGACATTATTATCCATAACGTAACATCTATCTAGATTTCACGGAATTAGTACGATTATGCGTATAACATATCGCGAAGTGTGTAAGTAATACCACTTAACTATACTTGTTTCCATTTTAGACTATTTGTTTTAAAAAATGTAGTTCCTTTAAAGATGTTTATTTAAGAAATTATATACTTTTCATCTATACATAAATTCAAAGCGTTTAGCTTCCCCTTAAAAGTTTTGCTTTGACTCATCGTACGCATTTCGCATACAAATTAACCCTTTATTATTTAATTTGTTGGCATCTTACGAGGCGTCAAAATATCGTACTGGGCCGTCCAAGTTAGTTGGACCCCGTCCGTCTAGAGTTTAGGACTTTAATCTTAAGTTGCAAAGACGTATAACACCGATGTAGGTATCAAGTTCTATTGGACGCTGTTATCATTTCTATCGTGACGCCGGCACGCGATTTCGGACGTAATGTAATATGGACAACGTCTGATGAATACGAATTAACTGAGGTGTGGTAATTTATTTTTATTTGCGATACAGACATATGGAACGATTTAATAATATAAGTGGCCCGCATGTCTCAACAGGCTGTATTCTGCGACGAATTAAATATCGTTTCTTTACTTTGACAACTGTCTTAATTCGTTGAAATTGTACTTGTCATAATATTAAAAACCGCTCTTGATGTCCAAAGACATTAGCGTTATATAAAAATGTTTTCACAATAAAAAGAAAAGAAAAAACTAATATAATATTTTTTAGTTAAAATAATATTTGAATTGATTTGTTGCAATAATCGTGCATTTATATGTTTTATAGTCTTTTTTAATACGGTCTAGAAAGTATTGCAGGTCAGATTAAAATTTTTAGAAAATAACCGTTCTAATATGGAACCTTACGGAACTCAGTTTTTATTACTATTATCTTGTACCTAAATGACTTTCAACAACAAGTTTAAAAACAACTTAATAACGAAACGTACTTTAAGTAACAGTCTCTCCTGTAGTTGGACGTTCAAGTTGTTTCGTAATACAGAAAATATTTTTTCTTTAAAAAAAATCTTATATGGTTATTAAATTTCATAATGCAGTTAAAAACAATTCATTTTTATGCTTCGTATCGCGACGAAGACGAATGCTTTAAATATTCAAAAGCGTCTGGTTCAGTTTTCTATGTGGCAAAAAACGACAAAATGTCTGCCTATGATATGATTGATAGTTTAGTATTCTACTTTCCCTTTAATAAAAGTATTTTTACACGTACTTAGATACCATGTAAAATCTATAAAAGTAGTATGTTTATTGTACATAAAATAAGAATTTTTAAAAACAAAAAGTTTTTTGTTGCAATTAATCGTGTAATATTTAATTGGTAATACCTATATAGTATTAAAAAGCAAAGTATGGTTGGAAGTCGGCATACTACAATCTTTAGTTTCGAGTAAAGCGTCTCGTATTGGAAGTTTAATAATGCGAAGATAATCTTTTTCCTCTATTAAGAGGTATGATGTGATAATGTGAAATTAGTAACTTCATTCATTAAAAGAAATTGAAGTAACTGTGTATTGTATCTATTTGTATGATAAATACTGGCACACTTTTATTACACATTACACGAATATAACGGTTGTAATTTAAAATATAATGTTTGTAATCTATTTCTTTTCTGTTATAAAATTTACAAATGTTAATTCTTTATATTTTAAAATAAAATATTATGTTGGCAAGTAATAAACCCGCCATCTCACAGTACAACATTATTTTATTTTTTAGAGAACTAAATACAATTATTTCTCAATAATGTAAGCACCATCGTTTTCTATCACCTGTCGC
>DWLR01000622.1:0-23733 GCA_018246295.1 Papilio alexanor hazarajatica | reverse complement strand
CGTTTTTTTCGAAGTTCCGGAATATGGTGTTTATTCTAAATCCGGAATAAATTATCTGAATGAAGGTGAAAACTGTTTTTAAATCTGTTGCACTGTTTAGATGGAGTTCGTGGAAAAACAGAGACTCGAAAAGCAATTTTTTTATAGATACTGAAGAAGAATTCAAAAGTTATGCGAGGACAAAAGTTATACATTTGTCAATTGATTTTCATTTATATAGAAGATTTATATGTAATGGGGATGAACAGTATTATTTTATAATTAAATGTGTACAATATTTTTGAATCCAAACTATATTTTCAGACGGTATGAACAAAAAGTAATGAACAAATAATTCAGGACGCCATGTTGTTCTGAAACATACATAATATTTTTAAAAACCTGCAGCTACGTTTGTAATAAATATAAAAATGAGGCTGTCACAGGAAGGATGTATGTGTATGTTTTTAAACGTTTGTATGACCTAAGTTAATTTTATTACATTAATGAATTATACGCGGACATTATAAACATATTCCGATCGAACTGAAGTAGGTAAATAAAATCGATAATTATGCACGAGATTACTTCTTGACATTGACTTTGAATTAACATTTAAACACTTATCAAAAATGTACGGGAAGCAATGTATAGTATTTGTGAATTTCTGTTCTCATTTTACGTTTCTTTTTTTTAATTTTACATCGACAATGTATCAACAAATGTGTGCTCGTTGGCTATGGATACTCCTATTATGGCCTTTTCTTAAATTTCACTAATATAGTCGACATAAATCTACGTACAACGTACAAAACTATTTACACTGTCAGTATTAATTTTAAAACACCTGAACCACAAGACCTAAGTTTTCCTCATTTTTGTTACAACGTCTTTTGTCACACTTTCATGTTTAGACGTTATTTCTAATTCTATTTAGACTAACGCGTAGCTTCTCAAGGATCGCATCTAATAATTTTACTAACGTTTTTGTAATTTATAACTTTAAAGCTTTTGTAATTTATAGCTTATGTTTATTCCATTTTGAACGATATAAACGTGTGTGAATAGAAGTAAAAATGGATTTGTAGTAGTATAGTAGGTAGGTCAGAGAGGTACACGTGACTGGGCAATGATCAGCTCACGTCGTCGCATGATAGTGCAGTTTAAAGTCCACAGATATTGAGACGCAAACGACTTTGATATATAAATGTATAGTAGTAAAATAGGGGACCTTTGTTGCAATGTTTGCTTTATTTTATCTCTTTATATCTGTAGTACTAGTAGTATATATACATACTATATAAGCTTCGTAACGTCAAGGGAATGTGAAACAAGAAAATGTTTTGGTATTTACGTACGAAGAAAAATATTATCGATTAGATAATATACCAGTTAAAAGTAATAGAGTGAGTGACAAAGCAACATTGATTGGGGTGGCGCATCTTAAGTACTGGGACCTCAGGAAGTACTCTCTATTTTAAATTTTTCTCTTTACTAAATTTAAGCTGGTAAACACTTGTAGCATATCTATTTCCTTTTATTTTCTTTATATATTTATGCGTGCGTTGTGTGTTTGTGTGTGCATTTGTAAATGTTTTGAAGGTATGATCCGATATCGCATTATCGTTAGTAAACGAACTTTTATTCGTTTTGGTAAGCGCTAATGAAGCTATTTTTTAAAGTTACGTGTTATGAAAATGTTAAAATAATTTAGTCGACGCACGCGAATGCCGACCTCCCAGTCGACACCGGCGTAGAAAAAAGTGTCGCGTGAGTGAGAGGTCGCTTTGCGAACTCGAAAAAAAAAAAAAAAAACATTTCGCGCTTCGGTTTTATCGCTTAGTGAAAAATTACTAACGCTTTTATAAACTAAGTGGTTTTCATGCGTTTCACTTCGGTGTAGGAATATTAAAACGCCATCTAAAGTAAATTCTACTACTTATTATGTAAAGTCGTGGTATTTCCCCAGTCGAGCCCATCGTTTCCTGTAACATCTGCTTAGTAAACCGCTGTTTAAAAATGAAATTAATTAAAGAATTACATTAATAATTTATAAATTAACAATGTAATTCTTTTTTTTTATTCACTTAAAACTGTTCAAAAACTTTTGAACAGTAGCAGTTTATAAATATTATACATTTCCAACGAAAAACATGCTCACGAAATTATTATTAATTACATTTCATTTAATTAAATAACCTTTTATTTAAAACAGTAAATTGTAACAGAACTATTTATACTCCTGTTGTAAATGGGATCGATACCTATACCGTAATAATTTGCAACATATCTTGCATGGCGTTCTGGTAGGTTTCTTAAATTAAATTGTAGTCCGTCATCTTAATTATTTTTACTGGAGAATAAAAAAACTGAGGACATTTTTACAGACAGAAAAAGGACCACTAGTGGCTTGCCAAAGATTCTCAATCATCTATTTGGCCTGACTGTCAAAAAACGTATTACTCATGCTCTAAATACAAATAGAAAGACATATACATATCCCAAACTAGTATCGTTATAATGTATTTAACGCATGGCTTTATATGCATCCACACAACTAGTTGCAAACACATCACCAAACTGGAAGATAAATTCAAGTTTAATGTAAATGTTAAATAGATTAAGTACACCTTGCTCAGTTCCGTATAAATATACACATTGAGAATTTTATAAGCGACAAAATAGACATTAAATGTTGTAAGAGCTATGCCTACTTAAAAACGAAAATCGTAATCTTAAAGTAACATGAATTCGGTCGGTTCGGAAGTTCATATCAACAGTAATCAGTGACGAACTTACGACTTGGGCTTTTTATGAAATAACATGCGCACCGCGCCATGTAGCGGTATAATTTATTCAGTCATCGACTAGAGATCGTTTGTAGGGCATCGGTCGGCTTTATCTCGGCGTCCTTTACTTCTCAAATAACATTATCAGCTCCCAAACCGGGTGGAATACAAGAAACAATAAAATTACATCGTAACGTTCGTTTTGTGGACATAAATCAAATCTGGCCCTGGCTTCGAGACACTTGTTAAATTGCTCATAAAAGTCTTCAACGCAACGAATACGCGTATATTAGAATAGGTTTATGGCATCTCGGAGCCAAGGCATCGGTGCTTTTGATAGCTTTAATACTGAACAATAATCAACCCTCCTCATACGTGTCTTTACATGTACTAGATCATTTTGGGTCCTACAATATTCATTATATCTTATCTTATTTTCATTTATCTATATTTAATTAGCCGTAAAATGTGCGTAAGATTATTAAATTAATTTTAGACACTTTATACTCGAGAATTTCAAATTGTGTAATGATTTTTTATACATTTTAAGTTCGACTAACATCGCTAAGCCACCTAGAACATCGGATTTTACATCATGTATGTGAGAAAAAATTACGACGGCCTTTGTTATAAAAGTTATATTCCTTGTAGCACAAAAATTATTACTTTCAGTAGGCAATTATTATTTATAAACACGTTGAAGTTTTTACCTTTTTAACTTAAGCAATAAACGTTGAAAATAACAATAATTAATAACTTAGTGGCTCCAATGCATGCGTTACTAACGGTCTAGGATTCGAAATAATCTGGATTACAACATGAAATTATCCTACAAAGTTGTATCAGCGCTAAACGCTAACGTAAAATACAATACTAAAATTTTTGTACCTACTTCACATTCATTTACCTGAAAATTTGGAAAAGATTTGTTTTATAGACGAGTAAAATTACTAAACCATGTTGTGACTTCTCGTTATCGTGCTTTAAACTATGTAGAAATACATAATATTAATTTTCCAGTGATAGCAGCCCTAGTAGATTATGTATATAAAGATTAATAATTGGAAGAGACAGAATCTTTTAGGGGCACAGGGAAATAAAACTATACCATTGTAACTTATGGGATGAGCGGATCTAAGCAATGGTCTCGTGTGGAACACACCAAAGTTGGCGCGGCGTCAAGCTGGGCATTGTTTATACCCGTCATTGTGCCGTTGAATGTGTGCGAAATGCTATATTTTCGACGGTATTATTGTTATGCGGGTGTTGTGTTCTGCCCCAAATGTAATGCGGAAGCTGGCATTTAAAAGCTGAGAAATGAGCTGTGTGTTGCTCAACTGTCTTGCACATCATAATTCGTACAGAAGTGAACTTGTAAATGTGAGTAGCGTAACGGTCGTAATGGCAAGGCCGTTAAGTGATAGCTTAAAATTTAAATAAGATAATACTGGCAGAATTTTCTATACTGATTTTTTTTTTGTAAATTAATTATTACGATTGGTTTGGTTTCCCGGAACATGTTCAACGGATACTGAAATATTAAAAGTTGTTATTCCCAAACCTGAGGATAAAAAGTCTTGACTACTGTAATTGATCTAAAAAGGTTTGGTGAAACCTGTACTTAAAACATGATACCCTGTTTCTACTCTTAGCTACCCCATTAGCATAGAATAAATGTGACAATGAAATAGGAGTAGGTTGGAATTATTTACTACATAAAATATATACTTCTATTCTTCTACTACTAAAACCTCTGTTTCGTTTTGATGACTGTGGTACCATATGCCCTAACCCCTTTACTTCCCCTTTTCCTCTTCTTTGCATTACCTAGTAAATTTCTGTTTATTGTTGTTGGTGTATGTCGGTAGTACCTAAGATGAGGTAGGACGTGTGCTCGTTTGTCTCCTTCTACCATAAAATAATATTAACATGAGGTCCACTAGTTGACTAGATATGATTCGAAGTTTCGACCGAAAGTTGTATGGATCACACACTAAACCATTACTCCGCCGACGTTTATAGGAGGGAAGAATATACATAGGCAAATATTTCTTCTAAAGCTTAAGTTGTAAGCTGATATTGATTATGAAAAGATGTCAACTACTACGTATACTTGTAGTATAAATGTTAATTACGGACACAGCATCTTTTATTGCTTTCCCCCGCAGCGCTTTATCTGATCATATCAAGAATCATATTTATTTTTTGGTAGAATTTGGTCTTCTTAGTACGGGAATGGAGTCTGGTGTCAACGCATGCAACGCAGTATTTTTATTCAACCATACGTTTGTTTGTATAACTTTTTTTTTATTGTAAACGGTCAAACTACTGAAAATTTAAGTGTGTAAAATCTCGATACCGAGATCACACTACCAATCTATTGCTAAATCTTAACGAATCTTATGATTTAATTAAATCAACATTTGAATTACATATAATTTCAATGTATTGTGTTGCTCATTAATTTAATACAACCTAATATTCCTGCACGTCAAATATTACAAGGATATACAATAATAATAAATAATGTAAGAAATAGAGACGTAAGCCGTAGGCAAAACTATTTCTAACGATCATATTATCATATGGGCGATGATTGACACCTTATGATGATTGATACTGACACCTTAGACATTCTGAACCTAGTTTTCAGTAAAATAGTCCTAGTTCAGCGCACAATATTTTATATAAGGAGACTTACCTTTTTTGCTAAAAGGGGCAGAAAGTAGCGGTTTCCCTTTATACTAACAGATTACCGCCGCCTATCCAGAATACCAGAAGATCTGCGAATGCGCTTGGTTATTTAAATAAGAAGTACGCTCTTTTTTCTAATGATCCTAAATCGTATCGGCCATAGGATAAGGTGGTTGTGCCAGGAAGTTGTATGAAAATATTTACGCTGTGTGGTCGGAAATGTAAACTACAGGAAAGTAAATCTTTTAAAGGCTTATTGTTAGAGTCGCCTATTGTCCCATCAGATTATTACATAAAGTAAAAAGTTATAAGAATCAATCTATATGTTCATTACTACAATTGATATAACTGCTGGTTAACTCACATAAAATAATAACTTGTATACATTCATGTTAGGGGGTAATCGATCTGATAGGCAACTTTTAATGTTAAGTCTCTAAGATCAGTTTCTCTATCAGACCGTATCATCAGTATGCAGCAAATCTATTCATGCAGTTGTATTGAGAAAAAAACATCGTTATATCCTGAACATAGAGCTCAATATAATTCAACAAGATTGGAGTGTTCTGAGAACTGAGTGCATTCGAACAAAAGTTATTTTCCCGTCGGAAGCTCGCGTGACGTCACGGCTCGTGCTCCTGCGCAAAGTCTGACGGATTAAACGTTCAAACTCCCGCGGATCACGCGAGCGTTAATTAATCTTTTTTTGGCCAAATGTAAGGTCATTTCGTTAAGGCCAAAGAAATATTGTGACCAACCGTACTAGGTATAAAGTAAATATAGCTAACTACTTACTTTTTCTTCGTACAATATTCAAGGTTGCGGGAGTGCACGGAATGATGGCGGCGGAGGACCGACGTTTGTGGCGATCATTAGTGGAGGCCTACGTCTAGCAGTGGACTACCATAGGCTGAGATGATGATGATAATGATGAAGTTATAAAATTAATTATCATCGTTTTTAAAATTTCTAAACATCCCTTCCGATGCCTATATATATATAAGCCTATATATAAGCTATTTCAATACAAAAAAAAACTTATAATATTGCTTCTAAAAAGTTAATCGATCGGTAGACATTGAATGATGGAGACAAATTTTGAGTATTTTGTCCTATTTCATAATGTCATATTAAATATCTAATATAATATATTCTTGAGTATATATTGCCTGCCTTATATTATATTAGGCGGTCTACTCTAGTACAGTAGAGTCCAGGATATATGGAAGAGTAGTTTGTGGGAAAATGGCAGGATGATGATGATCGGTAGACATCGAATTATCCTGGTTACTAAGTACCCTAAGGCTAAACAAATATCTACCGTACGATACGATATCTTTATATCGTATCGTACGGTAGATATTTGTTAGGTACAAATACATTTTATCAAAGCGTATTTGAATTAGCTTTGAATTCCGATTAATTTGATCTGATAGACGAAATATAGTACAATGAATGATCGACACCACTAAGTGTTTTTACGTAATTATCTAGTTATACTTAGTCATACTTGGTAACTAATTAGGATGGCATTTTCATGTCTTTATTTGTTATAAAAAAACGTAACAATGAGCTTTCACAATAGTGAATTTTGTATCACTAGCGGTAAAATATTTTATTAACCATAACATTGTAATAAGTAATAGTTAGTTAAAAATGAAATCCCGGCCAAATGTATGATTAATATATAAAAAAAAACTTATACAAGGAACCCTTACTCCAGCTGTTTAGGCTACAGGGGGTCACAATGAAGCCGACGTATGTACATCAGTCAGCTAAACCAAGCTGTATGATAGATAAACCAAGGTTGCTAGATTTGAAAGAGTAGGTTTTTCATAAATCCTCCGCTATAGTTACAATTCTTTTATAGATTTAGGAGGCAAACGAGTAGCGGGTCGCTTAACCGACCTCCATGAACATCCGCAACACAAGAGGGACTGCAGATGTGTTGCCGGCCTTTAAGGAAAAGTACACTCTCTTCTTGCAGGCCCCTAAGTCATATTGGTTTGGAAATACCGCTTGGAACAGATTATTTTATAACGCGGCTGTGCGAGGCAGGAAGTTCCACAAAAACTGCACGGTTGTGGAATGCCAACCATCAAGGTGGTAGGGATGGTAACTGGAGCTCTGTCGTGTTGTGCGATAACGAAACCCAGTGGCAGGAATTGTACAAACAATTCTTCGGACACTTCCCAATTCAAAGAGACACGACATCTCTATGCAATGCCATGCCATTATCTATGTTTATAATATCATACATACATAGTATCATTAAAAAATAACTTTTATCGTTAGTCGACGATTACTGGTGGTCTTTGGCGCTCTAACTACAAGATATATTCATTATTTATAATTCATTGCCTAAGCGTTATCTAGTCTGCGATCGATCCGGTCGGCACAACAAGTTCATTCATAAGAATGATCATTATCGTATGTGAGACCGTTCGTGCATTGTCTCCCAGTTCTCACTGAGGCGCTGGGGCGTTGACCACTGACCAAAATATATTCAAATTCCGCTATTTAACACCACTTTGTGTCTCAAGCGATTTTATTTTATAACGGGCTGTTTGTAACATTTGTACGGTACATCGTTCAGTAAATTTCGCTAATTATATGAGCCTAAAAATGACGCATAAATTTTTAAGACAATGTTTTTGAATTATTCAGATCATCCATAAAAGAAATATGTCAAAAGATTCATTATTCTCGGATTAAAAGATTATAGCACTATTACATGACAGAAATATTTATCTTAACAAAATTATAAAGAAGAAGCATATACATAACATATAATCATTATTTTAACGTTATAAAGCTACGTTACTCGGAAGCAACATTTGCAATGCTTTTTTATGTTTGTAATGATGTAAATTATAGAAGAGAAGATAATCAACTTCTTACTTTCATTATTTGCTATTATTAAAGGTATTAAAGAAAACAAATAAAGATTTAATAGTATTTAACTTCGATTTATACAAGAGTGAGTCACATTGCTATTATAAAGTTTTAAATATCCTTCTAGAGAATCGAGCAGCCTATTTTACTAACTGATACAACTGTCTATCAGAATACAGCAATACTTTACCATTGAGGTTTTTATTATTGCACATATATCGTATTTTGTTATACCTTAAGATATTAAGTTTCGTTACTGCATTTTTACTGTCTCATTTTCCTATTGCAGCGCCAATAGCTTAATGGTAAAGATGGACTACCGATCATCAGGTCGTAGTCGTATAATAATTTAATACTTTAAATATTATACTACAACTACAAACTATGGTATACGATATTCATTACATATAAAAACTCCCTAAAAGAAGACATCAGCAACTGCTAAATATGTAAACTATAATAAAAAAAGTAAATGTTCAATGTTAGTATGTGAATAAATATTTGTGATGCTTAAAGCATAGCTTAGTTTGGTTGTGATGCAAAGAAAGTGGCAAATGTTTGTAGGGCAAAATGGCATTTGAGGATATTCCGAGCGCTCGGTATTGGCCCGGAACCGCGCTTGAGTCTAACTATAAACATAAACAGTGTTGTCACGCGTTGAGCAGACGGAGTTATCGATACTGCGTCCGGGTCAGCCGGGCCTAGTACGGTTTGATATGGGGCAGAAAATACCTATGTTATCTCGACGTACGCTGTGAGTTATTGGTCGACAATTGCGACTTGAAAAGTTCGAATTGTTCCTTACGCTTCCTTCACTTGTTTTTGTTTCACTTTGTTTTTAACCATTATTCAATTTAATCATAATCTGTTTATAAATATGAACACGTTGTAGCTGCAGTATCACGACGTTATACGCAGTTCAACATTACGACCGTGATATAGGATTGCAATGCGTAAACACCAAGAATCCACTTGCCAACAAATATAAAAAAGTGATATTTTCAAGCGTGCACCAATTTTTTTTACGGACGTTGGATGGTAAATTATGCCAATAGATTTAAATATCTCATGTAATAACCGTAGTAAAGGTCGGAGAACGCTAGACAAATATAGACGCAATTAGACACGATAAAGGAAGGAGATTATTATTTTCATATTAATATGTTTTAAAAAAAACGTAACATGTAATACGATTTTAATAAATTTCATGTAATACTAGAAACCAGCCTCAACTTCGCTCGGGTTGATAGACAAAAAAATAATGAGCTTTTTATTGATGATTTTTATTTTTATTGGTTCATGAGTTTTTTCGGAACAAAAAATCTTTTCTCTTTCTAAAATTAGTAAAGATAAGACGAGTTGATAACTAAATGAAAAAAATTACACGCACTTACATTATTAATTTGTAGGTAAACTAATAAACTAGTTTAAGTCGCAAATGTTTTATGAAATTGTGTTTGATGTCTGGCTTGATGGAGCCGCTTATTCAGATTATTTCTAATATAATAAAAATTAACTGCTTTAAAACTGGAAACAGCGAGTATGTAATTACTTGTAATAGTCATTAAAAGAGATAAACTTTCGAACTCGTAGCACGTACAACAATGATGTATTGTGATGGTTTATTGGTTGTATCAATGTTTACATCTTTACCAGAGCACGTAGTCGTTTGTTGTCAGTCTGATATTTTCAAGTATTACTAAAAACATGATCACAGATATTTCTGAGATGCGCAGTTCCGTTATGCCTACACAATATTAAAATATAATTAACTAGTTTAAGCCTCATTGTTACTATATGAAGAAGTTATTCTCGTTTCATTAATCCGTTTTTCACTGTGTTTTCCAAAGCTTTAAAAGTAAACTTTGCGCTTTCAATACAAATACGCAATGCTAAATAGTAGTATGCAGTTTTTTTTAATATGAAAAAAAAAATACATGAAGCACCGAAACGTCTGTGTTTACAAAACATTTGACCTATATAGTAAGCAGATGTGTTTAGCGGAAGCAAAACTTTTTTTGTTGCTATTGCGAAAAACAACCTTTCGGTTAATGAAATAAGGGTCATAAATACCTACAAGCGAACCGCTGTGAGCTGTGGGGATTTGTTGACAAATGAATGATGACAATTATATTGTGTGGTTGGAGCCATTGTGCAATTGACGTCTCTGTTTTGTTGTTCCCCGCTGTTGCGGTCTTTACATTTCACAATTTTTTCGTAGCGAAATGTTCCCGGCCTATTATTATTCATGGTGGCATTTGAACATTCTCGAAGATAACTGATTTACTTGTATCATACAGTAAAACAAAGATATGAACAACTCGAATTATTAGTAAATAGTTGAAGTTATTGCTTTAACGTAAAATTTTACATATTTTTCGCATATCATTATTAACTTAATTTCACAATATTAGGTATGTTTTGAGTATTATTTAATCTTCGTAAAAAACAATGGATATTGCGAAAATAGAACTACGTAACCAAAAAATGTAGTATTTAATTACTTTCAAGGGTATTGTTGCTAAGTTAAAGTCGCCACAATGCATTTGACTAGCAAAATAATGCGATTTACCGCTTCACAAACCATAAATACCCCACCCCATAAGTTTGTGGAACTATCAGATGCATCGTAGCGTGTAACGTGTGTGCGCATCACTACCATCTCAGATTTGTTTCATACGCCCTTATTGCACTGAAAAAGAGTCGATAATCCCATAGAAAAATGATACAGTTTTTTTTACAATGAATGTAGAAGTTAGCCGAAGCCTTTTAAAAGGGTAAAAAGCTCTTGACTGCATATATGTATGTAAACAAATGAAATGAGTGGTTTTATTAACGTTTTTTTAGACAAGATTTTGAGTAGTTGTGCAAGCGTAACGTCAAAGATAAGTTGTAGTCGCACCGAACGAGTGCTGTTATTGTTTTGTTATTTGAGTGATGTTTGGTTGTCGTGTTTGTTATAGCCTTGCAAGTGATGTAAATTCGTACGACTATTGTTAAAACAGTTACAGCTTTTATAAATGTTCCAAGAGTTTTGAAATTTGACATTTTATCAACACAAAATATTGTTGTATGTTTTATTGTTGTTTCGTACTTCAGTCTACATTGTTATACAACCTCTAACTTTTGCAGCGTTTTTAAAGAGTTAATGCTAAGGGTGCGGTATTATAAAAAGCTAAACGGGGAGCTTAATTTATTTTTACTGTAATTAATTTCTCTCATCCATGCCCCTCCAACGTAATGACTATTTAAATCATATAATTTTATCTTTTTGTAGGAAGTAAAGTAAAGTAGCAAGCGATAAGCTGATGTTAAAGGACCATAAAAATCAACTGCAGCAAGCAGAAGAATTGCAGTTGCATTGCCATAGTTTATAAAGGAAAGAACCGGGGACTAGGCAAACTGAAGGAAAGGAAACTACAATATTGATCGAGTGAAATGCAAATGCAGTAAGCCTTTACTTTTCGCACTTCTTATACGAGGTTAGCACTCTCCTAGTCGAATTATAGCTGATAAAACATTAGCTACTATTATCAGGCAATGAACACACTAGTCATTTCGTGATTTTTTAAATGTAAAAATACATTGAGTAAAAAAGACACCACAAAGGGAAATCGTTTTAACATATAAAATTAAATTCTAAAACGTCAATCACTAAAGGAATATATAAAAGATGTTTCATAAAGTCACTCAAGTCTTCCGATTTTTTCTGTTTAATAAGTAAAAAGGAAGTTTAAAAGAATATAATATTACCTACTCGATTGTAGATGTAGTGATAAGACGAACGGCGGGAGACCGCGGCGTGTCGTTTATGAATAAATAATGCGCGTTAAAAAAATAGGTAGGGAGGTAGATTCTGGTACCGAATTCCCATAGACGTGTTTTCCATTTCACGTGTGAATTGGAGTCAAAACGACAACTCGCGAGCCGGCGACGGCGTCACGCTGGCTATTATTGTGAGGTCCCGGTTTGCGAGGGTCATTGTTAGCGCGCCGTGCCCTGGCTCTCTAAGCTCTGGGCTCCTGCCGGGTGTATATTTGCAAACACAGCGCGCGCCCACCCGCTGCGATGAACCCCTCGCGGGTTGATATCGCAATTTGTTACGAATTTAGTAATACGATACTCGTCTCGGTTGGGTTTTCTCTATTTTTAATCTATACATGTTGCCACTTCCGCGCTTTGGTGGGCGTTACGTGTAAACTTGTTATTTGAATCATTATTTAAAAAATGATATAACATTTGCTTATTTTCGACTGTGGTGTTATGTGATTTGAGATTTGGTACAATGAACCTCTGTCGCTTAGTTGTTAAATAGTTAAATAATGAAGTCCGCAGAAGCTTGTTTAATTTATTGTTCATTATTTATTCAAGTTCTTAGTTCAGATCCAAAATTGAAAAATGTATTTAATTATTATTTCACTTTCTAGTTTATTGCTGGAAGTGATATTATGATTACATATATTTTAAAGTAATATGTTAGTTTTACGTTTTATTACACTTATGTATAATTAAATTTTTTCCTTAATCACTGGCAGTATAAAAATATTTTATTAGTTAATAAATAGAACAGAACTTTAGAGGGTTTCGATATTATGGAGACAAGACTGTAATAAAATGTAAAACGGTAGGAATCAAACAAACATATAAAAATGCATTGAGATAAAATTGATGGGCGCTGTAAAGTACGAAGGACTTCCCATTGTTTTACATCACTTTATAATTTCTTTTAGTTTACAACAATCGGCGGCTTCTTTATCTTCAAGCCGTCAAAAGCAAATCAGAATAGTCAGTGATGGTCCATTATAAATCATTCCAGCGAGCTATCTAATAATTTAATTACTCTCTACTTTCTTTCTCGATTTTCGCTTTTGGAGTCAACCGAAAATATAGAGTACGAGTAAAACAAAAGAATTTACACAATTAGAACGTTTTAAACATATTTCAGAAGAACTCTAACAACTTCTCGAGTAAGCCACACTGTAAATACCTTCCGTTGGTTTCAATTAGCACTCATAAACGACACTCAGTTTTAATATGTTTACTCTGGGCTCCAATAAGACGCAATAAACAAAAACATAAGTATTATTATTATACGTAGATTATACTGTTTTGATGGAAACAGAGGAAAGTTTCCGATTTGTTGTTTACGAGAAATAAGATTGACTTTTTACTTTAACCGTGATGATTGATTGCTAACATATTGTTTACTGGTGGCTAGGGGCTGGTACTTGTATTCTGTAATAATAGAAGTCGTTTTGGTGGGATACTTGAACATCCATCGACAATCTCTATCGACACTACTGATATCTGTCGTTCCCATTTTGATGAATAACCCATAGATAATGTGCAACGCAAGTTACCGTGTTGACACCGTCTGATAATGTAACTGGTATGTGTAACCATTAGACTATTATATTTTTAAAGTTACGGTCTGCAAAACATGAGTGCATGAGTCAGTGAAGTCGTGATTTCGAGCCCGGCGTTCGACTATTGTCGAGAACCTTGTTCCAGCACAAGCTTAATCTTGGCTCAAGTTTCGATCATCTCCCTGCCCCTTTCCCATTTGCGTAGGGTCGGCACAGTATGTACTGCTTTTTCATATATCCTGGACTCTACTGTAGTTCATACTGTTACTGGTTTATGTCTATAGTTTTACGGCCGGCCGCCTGCCCGATGCCAACCTCAAGTTTCGATATACCGGGCAAAATTTTAAGTTAGATCGTAAGTCAGACGATTAGCCTTTAAACTTATTATGCTGTTATTTTATGTATTAATATTATATAGTCTACTTTGCAAGTAAGTAAGACCATACATATTAATAAGGTAATCAAAGTACATAATCAATATCATGAGACTTTAAAACAAAATTTCCTTCAGAGTTTATATTACATGCAAGTTATAAAGCCAAAGATAGTATATTATTAACAAATTTTGAAGAAAAATAAATTATACTTACGATCTGAACCAAACTAATCAGATTATATCTCGTAGAATCCAACCACAAGACTAACGTAACTTTACAAAGTGTAAAGATACGTTCTATAATTTTTCCCAGTTGTGTTAAATGTTATGCGATGTTGATTTATCGGTCCATTAGCGTCGGTTAAAACATTTGATACCGAAGAGCGCAAAAAAGCTGCCGTTAAATTAACAATTATGAAGCGCAGTTACACATGGAGAAACTAGTTTAGTGTTTACTTATTAATGGAACTTATGAACATTTATTAACACTTAATAGTTGCGTTTATGTTCTATGGTCAGAATTCGCGAATACTAACGGTAATAATGTCAAGGATTAGTTTATAATATAGTTATATATATATATATATATATTGTATATTAATGAAATTTGTCTTTTTCGTAATTGCAGTTTAAATTGTCTTCGATATTGATAAATTATTAAATGGATTTAAATATAATACTAGATCAGTTGGCTGTTTTATAGGTGCCAAAAGGCTTTTGGAATCTATTAATGAAGAATATAGACGTAATCAAGTTGTTCCCCTTTTCTTCAATGTACAAATAAGTTTATGTCGTGAAATAATCTAAGAAAAAAACATAGGTCTTCATGGAGGGTTGTTGTTATTCATGTTTATTCCTCTGATTTTGTACTTATTAAACCAGTCGAAAAGAAATGATCCGAATGATTTAGACATTCGAATCATAACAAACTTGATATACTGGTATGTCTGTACTTTTATCTGCAAACATGGAGAGACGCGACAACTTTGTCTTAAAGTATTTATAGACTGTGCTCATAGATAAGGACGCACAAAGTTCAAGTGGATATATTATTTTGATTATTATGTTTACCTATATATCTGATAATGAAATTATGAAAGTGCGCCGATTCTATTGCAGACTACTATATAAAGTACGACGATTAATTTTTGGTATTTTATTTAAGGAAGAACTAGAAAAAAAGTAAACTCTAATGAACTATTTATTATATAGGTACATATGTACATTGTAACATATTACTTAAGTTTGAATTATATTAATGAAAGTCTAATAGTTATCAGTTGATGTAAACAAAAGCTTTGTTATGAAAAAAGCACTCAAAAGAAAATTTCTTATTAATTTCCATTAAAGGTTAATTAATGAGCCTACCGTTCCCGGTCCTTTATGTATTCTCGCATCTCTTTATGCTTGTGCGCCATGATCACGTTTCATGAAGATACTCGACGGAAGTACGATGAAAGTTGCATCAAGTGCCATGGCAAAGCATGTTCCCTATTAACGATATAATTTTTCAAAAATTAAAACAAAACTTATTCGAAATAATTTTAATGCGTAGTTTCCGAATAATATGCTTTATAAATGGTGTATTCTTATTAAGTTAAGGGTTTAAACTCATGTAACTTTGTAGTAATAATGACTAAATATTAATTAAAACATTTAGTAATGCTTTATAATAAAAAAATCTAAAATACAGTACAGTCTGATTGGTGCTATAATCAGGCGACATTCCTCTCGGATCGCACATGCAGGAGATTTGTATCAGCTTGTTGAAATTACTTAAATAGTAACTTTTGGCTTTTAATTGTTTATTTTTGGCACGTCGACATATATTATTTTCACATAATTTAATTTGAAAAGTCAATATGGATGAGCTGGTCCTTTTGTCAAGTGTACTGTGTGGGATATAACTTAGTAATTTTGATTTAAGTTAATAGGAATCATATAAATTACATTGTTTTCATTTCACCATAGAATCTTGGAATATGTAATGTTAATATTTTTCTATAAATCACAATTGGGTTTCTTCTTATAGAAGAAACATTTTTTTTGTATTAATATTATAATATATTTTTCTTAACATAGTGTTAAATTAAAGTTTTTCTAATTGATGCAGAATTATACATATATACGAGTATAGTAGAGAGATAGACTATTTATGTAATTATTCTGCGTAGATAAAATCGCGGAACCATAGCACATGTTTTCTTCTTTGTTTACTATAAATGGGGCAGTTTGATTTCGATCATTCATATAATAATTCTATAAAGCAAGCATTTTTTTCGGCTTTCTGGGAAATGTGTCTTACAGATTTTGGATTTTTTATTAAGATATCGTAGTTATTTTTAAAATTACGTATATAGGTGTCCAACTGTAAAACGAAAATATTCTTAAAAATAATATGATAATAACATTTAAAAAGGCATCGCTTAGTCATTGTCATAGTGAATAATCGCATCAGTTTTAAACCAACTCATAATATTACTAGTAGGTACTTAAATTTCTGTGAGATGATGCTAGGTGTCATCATTCGAATACTTCATATTTTCCGACAAAACGCGATATTACGATGACAACGCAGAGTGAAGCTCGGTCCACAGCTAGTTTTTATTATAAGTAGCGCTTGACCACGATCCGACCTTATGTTAAATGATGTCGAAAGATGGTATATACTAGTTTAGCAATAGTCTATTCACTCTTCTCTTGAAGCTATCCACGTCGTAATTGGACGGGAATACGCAACACTGACAACTTGTTCCAATCCTTTGCCGTACACACCATGAACGACGATCCGAATCGCTTCGTTCGAACGCGAGCTACTTTAGTGTTTATTATAATGGGTGTTATTGTTGCAGCAACAGAGTGAGCGGTATCTGCCTTCGGCGTACGAGCAAGGAGGCGATCTGTCGCCAGTTGCGCCCGCCGCCTCGCCCGGCTCTCCCCGCGACTGCACCTCGTGTCGCAAGCGCGAGCCCCCGGACGAGCCGCCCGCGGCCCCGCCGGAAGAGGCGTGCGCCGGCTGCGGCTCCCGCATCACCGACAGGTTCTACCTCCTGGCCTTAGAGCGCCGCTGGCATACGCCCTGCCTCAGGTGCTGCGAATGCAAGATGCCCCTTGACTCAGAACAACGATGTTACTCTCGCGACAGCAATATATTATGCAAGAATGATTACTTCAGGTAACGTTTTTATTATCATTTTATGTCACTACTAAATTTTCATTTTTCTTAATGACATGTTAAAATTTTATTTTAAATAAATCTTGAATAGCATTAATTACAAATGGAAGAAAATTAATATTTCGTTTTTTCTAATAATTCAAAAGCAGCAGCAACTGCTTTAGAATTATTAGAAAAATTAGATACAGAATTTTCAATAATCAATTGATTATTTAGGCGGAAAGTTTATGTTAGTTCGGAATAAATCACCTTTGAAAACTACATAACAAGTAAAGTGTTAGGTGTCCAGATAACGTTCTAATGCAAGCTTTGGTAAATGTGTTCATTAGACAAAAGTTAAAAAAAAAAATAATAATAATTGTCGTTGTGAATTAGGACTGCGGTACCCAACGTTACTATTCAAAAGACTGCATTAACCATAATCAATTTATTAAGGATTTTATCATTATATCACTATGATATTAATGCCATTGAGATGTCAGAAGACATTTTAATTTTATTAGGGAATTTCATATGGGCGGACAAAACTATCCAAATGCCACCATAAACAAATAATTATTAAACTCTTTAATTCACAAATTACACCGTCAATTTTTTTTTGACTGTTGTGACGAGATAGTGGACATGGAACAATGTTTTTTCTGTGTTTTTATTCCGTGAGCACCAAGTTCATGAGTTTAAAATTGAAAAAGAATAAACCCGATTCATAACTAGAAGGATATTTTGCATTTGCTATGTATAACTTGCAGCATCATTTTCAAAGTAATTGTAAGGATCGTATCTGCGTTATAAATTTTTATTACCTTTTGCACATATCAACGTGTGATCCTCCATCATTTGTAATTGCTGTTTTGCAATATAATCCATTACTATTTTAGTCCATAATATATTACCTTAATGTCTTAATAAAAGACTAAAGCGTTTCGTTTTATGCATGTATGGATAGTTGTTATCTAAACCCATGCATATTTTACCTATGTTAAAATAGTCATATAACATCATAAAGTAACTAGTAAAATTATTGTATGCTTAAAACGTAACTAGTAAAAATGATGCCTTGCCCAATGATGCGATCAATGTCCAGCGGTGGACGATCATAGGCTGAGATGTTGGTGGTGAGGTGGTGTAATAAAAGGAGTACTATTGGAATATATGTAGCAAAATTTATCATTTAGAAATTTTTAAACTTAACTAGTAAAGTAAAGTAACTGAGTAAACAGTGAACCAATCTACAGTTTTTGTATAGCTGACAGCTTTATACGTTTACGTTTCTCATTTTAGATTCGTGCGTTGCTTGTGATGTTCTATGCTGAAAATCGTTTTGTCTACTTTTTATGAATAAAAAAGTTCACTATTCAAACGATAAACCTCAATGAAATACAGATTTCACAAAAAAAAAAAACTTGTTCACTTATTTTATTCGTAGGCGTATGCACCTGGATCATTTTCAATTCCATATCGATATTTTTTAATCCAATGACAGGTTTGGTCATATATGATTTATACACTACTTGTGTTACAACTTGTAACCTCTGCATAGTTAGTTGCCATATCCACAATACACATAAATATAATTCGATCGTTTAATCGATTTTCAATCCTTAATTATGAAGTGTCTTCATCTATCAATTAATCGTAAAATATTATATTATATCGATTAAAACAAAATTATTATAGCAATTGAAATTTAGCCAAGATTTCCTATCCCTTTTTGTTATTTTTTGTACGTTATTTACAAACAACAATCCTAAAATACAAAAATAATTGTGACTCTTTGTATTGTTGAGCAAATAAAAACAGTAGGAAATATAAAAACTTGTGTATATTGTATTAATTTTATAGCAGGCACAAAGCATACTTCAAAATATATACATATAATAGAGAGCCCGCATTGTCGTCATAAAGAGGCAGTCTAGAAGCTTGAGCATTGTGCATGAGGAGTAGGATGGTATGTCTATTTACCATTGCCGGTGCGAGCATATGTAACGCCTTAGGCGGGCGTTCTAGAATACTCTCTTGTAACTATATTCTCAAACCTGTTCTAGAATTTTTGATAACAGTTTCTTTTTCCGTGGATGTACTGCTGAAGTGTTTATTGAACTGTATATAGAAAGCAGATCCGTTAATCCTATGGTATTCTCAGAGGTAATCAGCAGACAACTATTAATGAATTTACTGTACATACCATGCCATAAGTGTCAGTTGTATATTTGTCATCTTCGTTTGACCTTCGGTCTTCGGTTAAAGATCGGCGGCAGTCAAGTTCTTTCGACCTAATAAAGATTAATGTTTGTTTGTCTATACATATATCTATTTGCGTAAAGTTATAAACGTTAATTTATAATACTGATATACATATAAACATATTTATTCCAAATAGATTCGAGCGATAAGTTCTAAGATTTAGGTAATAGGAATATGACACTTTGTTTTATGCCTTAGAATTCAACACTAATAATAATCATTATACTTTACACAAGAATCTCTCGCGGGAATCTGGATTATGTTTTTCGAATTTATAGCGTGCGATTCGGTATTTCACGCTATGGAAATATCCATGATAATAATGTATTTCAAATTCCAAATTCAAAAGACGAAACAAATGTTGGGTTTTTTTTATAAACATCGAACTTTTTGTCTCGGTTTGGACTTGCCTACGAACCTAATAGGTACTACGAGAACACATTAAAGAATTAAATTATTTTATTTACTATATCCGGTCTAGCCGTTCTCAAGTTATTCCCTTAACAATGACAAGCATTCAATCATTGAATTTCTGTGTGTAGTTACTGATAATTATCTAAGTGATGTAAACAATATTTATGACTTGGATTATAATGTGCTTAATACTGTGTGAACATTTATGTGTAAAACTTTAGTTTTTCTTCGTTCCTTAAATGTAAATTAGAATAACATTCAACTTAGGATCTATATATGGTCGGTTTGTTATCCAAAACTATTTATTATAATATATATAAAATAAACAATCTTATTATTTTAAACAAAACTATCGTTTGTTGAAATCTTGTAACATTATTAGAATAAATAAACTTTACTTTTACTTACTTTACACTGTTTTTTTAATTTACAATGAATTAATTATGCTCTAGAGTTCATAACAGTGAAAAAAAGTTTTATTCGTTTTTGGTTTTAATATTTTTTTAAATCGTTTTGTATAAAAAAAATATGCACTCACGCCCGTTACCCAGAGGTGCAGGTAGAGATTATGGATTTCCATTTGGCGCGATTCTGGCGCACCTTTCGCTTTTTCTACATCCATACATCAACATTTGTTCTTCTTTTATTTAGAATGTTTGTTGAAATTTCTGTAGAATATCATTATACTGATAAGTGAATATCCAATGCTAGATTAAGATGCTATGAGAATTTCAAATGATGAATTGATTAATATATATTGTCCATAACACAATATTCGTACATATAAATGTTACGTAAACGGCGTATAATTAATAGTAGGTATTTCTAACCCAACCTTGGCAGCCAAGTAAATTAATATGAACTAAGATGTCTATTTGTATGAGAGAGAAATTCTTTAATATTACGAACTTTTTTTTACGAAAGCTAAAATAATTTTCTTTTTATTATTTGAAAAACGTTCTTTTTGTTATTCAAATAAGCTTCAATTAAAGAAATTATTAGTCACTCATAGCCATTGCACGTAATATTACAAATCAATTAAACGGAAATAACGCTTTAGTCTCCTAATATGTATTTACGGTATACGGAACCCAAGGTTTAATGCCATTCAAAATTAAATGGGATGCACTGGCGAATACACTTGCGATTTTCCAACAAAATAATTTAGAAATCTGGTCATAAATGACGAAGTTCTGAGGTTTTTGTTTGTTGTATATTGGTTAAATTATGTTATTTTTTTTAAAGAGCGGATTGAGATTTATCCTGGAGTAGGTTAAAAATAAACTAAAATAAAATAAAAACTGTAATTTCCTATCACAGGCTATTTGTACTTTGAAGCTATTTAGGAAATAGTTTCTATGGGAATCTAATTTGTAATTTATAACTTATCATGTATGATTAGAAACCACTGTAGTTTTAAATACAATTCTTTAATTACTTAATAAAAAAATATTAAAGTATTGAATGATTTATGTATGCAAAATATAAAATAAAAGACGAAAAGAAAATATATCCACAATTTTTCCAATCTTTTAGAGGCGCTGTCAAAATAAAAAAAAACGTCTTATTTAGACATTTGGCGAATGTTAATCAGCATCCAAGTTCCCTTGTATAAAGTCACATTACCTTATATACTAGTATTCTGCATGATGGGTTCCATAAAATTATTTGACTGTGTTAAAATCGGTTCATACAATATAAATGTCATGAGCAATAAATTCAGAAACACTACTGGTGTGTAAATAAAAACACAGTTGTTAAAACATTTTATTATTTAAGCTCTTGTGAAGCAGCTTTCCTATACAAACACTTTTACACGATCTTTTAAGGGATAAGGGATATTAATTTTAAAAAGGAAATAGTTACTTGGTTTTACGATATATATTTCGCTGAATGTGAACGCTGAACTAAGTTGGAAATCAGACTGGTTTTCACTCATTGTTACAAGTGATGATGACGAACTATTAATAGATGGTCTCATCGAGAATATTGAGGTTTGTGTTCTGTTGGTATATGAGTATGTTATTTGTAAATTTGTATATATGTTAGGTGTATATCCAGCGGCTCTGGTGTACTTAATGCTTAGATTTGGGCGCTGGCCACGTCAGGCCGGCCGTCACCCATCTGCGCCGCTATCTGATGTACGTTTTACAGCCCACCTCGGTCACAACTCACTTAGTATTATCGTCGCGTCCAACTTGGACACGTTCTCATCTCAATGGCACATCTCCACGGGACGTCGGAGCTAGGAAATGCGTGCGGCGAGTGCTACAAGCGGAAGCGTTTCTGTTTGTTTTTGAGATTTTCAATAAATTTTTAAGTATAAAATGCATTAAATAGTATGTATTTAAATCTATGGTTTGTTGTATTATCGAAATTACTTAGCGTTTAATTACGTCAAGTTTCACAATGTTGAAACTTAAGTAAGTAATTTTTTAATGTTGATTTGTGAAACGTTAATTATTATATATGATGGTAAAATTAAAAGTGATATTAATTAGTTCAAAGGCAATATCAATAAACAGAGACGATAATCAGATTAACCGCGTGCTTGAATGATTCGCCTTAAAATCTGTAAATTTCGAATTCGAAATAAATTACCTTAAAATATATGATGTCATAATTAGCATTGAACTGAAGTGTACATTAGAAACATGATATTTTTTTTCATGATTGCTAAGACGGCGATAAATTCGATAAATTAAAAAAGTAAATTACAAAATCTTAAATATTATATGTGTTAATACAGTCAAAATAAAAGGCAAAACAAATATATAAAAAGAGAATTCTATACTCAAACACTTGTTGATTCACTTGGACCATAACGGAGGTATTAGCTAAGTTTCTTTTTTATGTTGCCCGTAAATTTAGTTTTTATTGTAGACTTTGTCGTCGATATGTCATATTGATGCGATAACAAACTCTAGTAGTACAAACTTAATAACACAGAAAAAAATAAAACGGCATATGTAATATCTCTGATCACATAATTATGATAGGCCTAAGGTTATCAAACTCACGGTTAGTAAACAGAGAATTATTGGTACAAGGCGAATTGAAATCGATCTTATAACTGGTGAAATTCATATTATTGAACATAGCTCTATTCTCTTACCGCATCGACTTAGTGTGCACTGGTCAACTCTGATTCACCTGTTTGATATATATGGACTTATTCATTGGGGAGGGAGTTGTCATGGTGGCGCTTCGCAATCTGATTCGCATTAAGCACCATACTGAGAGGACGCTGCTGTCCATCATTGGTTCTGTTCTTATCATCACGACTGGGTGCAGTGTCAAGTAATAGTACCGGTCTATTTGAAGCTAGTGGATAAATAAGAGGGAAATTTTTATTACTCGTATAACCTGGCAATTTATTATTTTCCGTACATTGAAGAAATCATATCGAAGGATAAATCGAAGAAAAGAAATAATATTGGAAAAGCAACTTCTGTCATACGTATGAGTATTAAAAACATCTTTTCATGCAAATATCTTACAACCGATATTCGACGTCCATTTAAACATCATACATGTTGAAATTTTATTTATCCGCAGCATTCTTACAACCGCAAAACGTTTGTCTTTTTTTAACTAAGCCTATTGTTATCTTTCTCACTCTGTATACGTTTGACATATAACTTTGTTATATTATTTTTCTAAAAATTGCCGATATTGTATTTTATGTGGTTCTCGAATGATAAATATTCAAGTTAGTTGACTTTTCTGCGGGAAAGTATAGGATCTTACTCAAAATATTAATTTCTTCATTTTCACATTTCAAACTAACATACAATATAA
>DWLR01000621.1:0-23745 GCA_018246295.1 Papilio alexanor hazarajatica | reverse complement strand
CTATGAGTAACAAGTAAGCAGATAACTATTTGGTGCTTGTTGTCCCTTCTTGATATGTTTGATGTCTCTGTGGTTGACTAATGGTATTGATCTGTCATATTGTAAATCATTAAAATCTTAATGTCAGTGCGAGTGTTGAGTACTAGAGTGTATGTTTTAGATTATTTTCATTACTTTATTAATTGTTGTTCCCTTTTTTTACCAAAGAAATGACAGAGAATAAAATAATGACTGCGTTCATCGAGAATAGATCATAATAGGGTGTAAGAAATAGCTCGATTGATTTGACAGCTGTCATTTAAAATGACGACATAACTTTGTAGAAACGTGGCTTGATAGATTCTTTTGAGAGCAGTAGTTCATACAGAAATCAGTGTTGGATACAAGGTTACCTTTATAATTTTATTTCGTGTTTATCCAAAACCATAAAAAATAATTAATTTCTTAACCTACTACTTACTAGAAATCTTAGAGATGAGGTATATGGATAATTGTGTCGATAAAAAAAAAAGTAACATAATCACTTTAGTTTTTTAATTAACTAAACATTACTTTTTTGTTTTGTTTTAAAGATACTACTGTGTTCCCTGACACTCACTTTCACTCAGCGATAACTTATAGCATTGATCTTCTATCTTGAAAATGACTGAAATTTTAATGTCAGTTACTCGCACTGACATTCGGTCTGAGTGCTAAAGTACATGCTATGCGCCATTTTTATTCTTATTTCTGTTCCCTTTGTTTAAATCAATGATGACATAAATTAAAATAATGACTGCATACGTCATCAACAGATTCGTCTGTCACTCGCACTAGTCATAGTCACTATAAAAATAGATGTGGGACGTATATTCTGGAACAGGTTTTGATACTAGGTTTCACTCAATACTTCTAAGTATGGAGTATCATGGGACCAAAGGAACGAGTATCGAGTATTTAGAAGTATTTAATATTTCATAATCATTTCGTACTTGTGAAATATTCGTATTTGTAATGTAGAAGTATTTTGTATTAAAGAAGTGTTTTGCAGTTTGTATGTATACATAAGAATATTAAATGGTAGAAAAATGTAATATTGAAATTTCATATTGCAAAGGATCCGTTGTATGCGTAAGAGGGAATACTCACCAAACGAACGAGTATCGAGTATTTAGAAGTATATAATACTTTAGAAGTATATAATACTTTAGAAGTATTTTATACGTTATACGTATTTTGTACTCTTAAAGTATTTCATACGTTATACGTATTTTGTACTCTTAAAGTATTTCGGACTTATAAGTATTTAATTCTCTAAGAAGGAGTAATATGCGTTGCGTTTTCATATTCGAAGACTCGTTGACTGCGATAAGAGTAGTTTTACGAAGAAGAGTGCGAATCGAAAACTGACTTTATTTCTATATTACGGTTAGAAATGTAAATTTAATCGTCCATTTAAAAAAATGTATTTGTTTTTGCATTTGTAAAATTTGTATTAATGTATGTAATTTGTAAAACATAAGTTTTTCCTTATTTTATTACAGTTAGAAATTAAGATCGTCCATTAATTTTTTTTTGTGGTTTTGTTGAATTTGTTTTTTTACGCTTTCGACGGGCAAGTATGTGAATCGAAAACCGACTTTACCTGTCAGACATTAAGATCGATTCGATCGAATCATATTCAAATTGTCGTAATCGAGCAAGAGGTGAGTGATACTGACATATTTATGTGCATATGGATGCCAGCACCGAACAAAAATCGGCTTAAGAATTACGATCGGTCATTTTAAAAATAGAAATTTTGACGTTTAATAATAATAAGTGAGATCGTGAATCAACAAACGCGTGGTGAGTGCAATGTTTCGTATTTTTGTGTCAAGGTTTTGAATTTAATACAGGCTTTGCATTTCGTTTGACTGCGACTGATATTATATTGTTTGCAACGATTTATAATATACATGGTACACGCGTTTTCAAATTATATGTACAATAATTAAAAAATATCGTGATCGTCTAAAATAATTGAAAATTGAGTGTGGATAATGTTTGAATTTCGTAAGTAGTCGTATATACCTGAAGTTTATAATTATTTTACAAATTAAGTATAATTTGTAAAATGATTATAAACATTATAAAAGTGATATATTTATACATAAATTTTTATATTATATATTTATATTATTAAATATCTTTTAATGTATAATTTATAGTAATTAAAAATTATGTATTTTTTTTATTTTATTTTATATTTTTTTGCTCGTTCGCCGCAAAATAAATCGATACTCCTAAATACTTCTAGGAACTAGTATTTGGAACACGTATTTACAAATACTCATACTTGAAATACTAAGTACGCGATTTACCTAATATATCCCACCTCTACTAGTCACAGAATTTTGAAAGCTATCATAACAAACTATTTTAACAAATTGTAATACCGTATTAGTCACATCAGTTTGATAGGTGTCAAATCAATTAAGCTATTTTTAATAAACTATTTCAGCAGCTATTTCATCTTAATTTAAGGGCTATTATTATGAATTCATGATTTTATTAATTTGTATAACTCTTTCAATAATTGTTTCCTAAATTTGGGGCTAGAAGCTATAAGCCTGGGAAATGGATATAGACAAGACAATTTATACCATTTTGCCAGACTAGCCAATTTAAGTCTTTAGTTACAAATTTTTGTGTAACTAAAGACCCTTTTAATTTTGCCCTTAAAATAGCCCCAAAAATTTAGGGCTATTTTAAGGGCAAAATTAAGTTGGCACAAAACAAGTCATGCTATTGGACGTAGTACAGCTTTCATAAGTAATAACGAAGAAAATTTTTTGGGACTTTTTTCCGTCGTAATGGGTCCCTTTGCTTGCACTTAGCTTAGTTATTTAGAGCATTTTTTTTTAGAAGTTAGTAAATGGTAACACCTCCTTTTATTAGCGATATGGTGGGTGATGTGATGTGTCTTTTCTTAGATTGAAATTAAAATTCTTGTTTTCTTTTACTTGTGAAGGTCATAGTGTAATATTAATTTATCGTATATCAGTTAGTTTGTTAAGGTTATAAAGTTTTTGAAAGTCTAAATTTGTAAAGCGAAGCGAATTGAAATTGCAGATATTTTATTACTCATGAAACAAGTATAGGGCTAACAAGTATTGGAATTGTTACGGTATGGAGTCAGAGTCCGAACATCAACCGAAGCTAAGTCCTGTTAGAGCATTTAGACGTAAGTACATTAAGTAAGCATCTATAGTTTTTCATAAATTTAAAATAAGTTTATCTACAAAGTTTTAAAATTGTAACTGTAGCTTATCGTATAGAGACCGTTTCGCCGCAGTGCGTAGATTACTAAAGTGTTATTTTCAAAAATAACAAATCATGGTTTTACGTTTATTGCCATTTACGGAAGTAAATCTCGACATTCGACATTTTGGATAACTTAACGCTCTTATTAGTTTTAAATTATGTAAAAGTATAAGACTTTCACTTCCTATTAATTATCTCTATTTGTTTATTATATCTTTATTATTTTGTGGTGTTGAGGAAGGTTGCTTGCAAATAATTGAATTGATTTAAATTTGTCATACAGTACTGCATAGTGGTAACATGGATCCAGATGAAAGTTACACAAGCCTTTCAGAATATCATGACTATGAACCTTGCTTGGAATTTGATGATTCAGAATTAGTTCAAAATACTGGTTTAGGTAAGTCCCATTGTTTTAGATACTTCTTTAAGTACACTGCTGGTCAAAAGCTGGAGCTGTTAATAAAAGCTTACGGTATTATAAATAAAATATTTGTGATAAAAAGTAATATGCACATCATTCTACAATATAAAGGCAGTCTAGAGCCTAACTTTATATTATTACCAAGACTTGTTTTATACCAAAATTAATAGTTATCCTCAATCATTAAATTTTTATAGCCTCTTAAATTCCATTGATTTTGTTTTAATTTTAAATTGGTTTAAGTTTACAACTGTTCTAGCTTCTTATGATATTTTTATTTTAACTTCTAACAAAGTTATTTGCATTGCAACATTTCTATATCTTTTGATTTTTTTCTATTCAGCATAAATTTCTATATGTAAAATGTTTGTGTAATTGGAATTGATAAATATAGACATTATTAGTGTCTATAATGAAGGCAAATAGAAACCTCAGATTGTGGCTCAACTTGTCTGAGACTGGACAGATTATAAAAAAAAGGTTTGGAGTGACAAATATAAATTTGAATTGTTTGAATAAATAATTTCCTTACAAAGAAGAGGTAGGCCAGACATTAACTTGTCGCGCAGTGAAAGAACGGAAGATTTGTGACACATTGTTTTCAGTGGTATTGGTAACAACAATTTACTATTGAATTAATTATCTGTGATAAGTCACGACTAATTTGTCCTGTGGTGGTTAATTGTCTTTTCATAACCTCTCTTACAGTATCAATACAAAATTTGCTGTGTGAAAAAAAAAAAACAAATGCTTGTGATGAATTTATGTGATAACCAATCATTATGTAGGAACCAGGTGGAATGTAAAAAAAAAACACATCTTGGCTCTTCCCCGATTGAACTGAATCATCCTTTTAAATTAATAAATGAGTGTGACTCAATATATTAATTTTAAAATGTTCTATAATAACAGAATAACTTTATGCTAATTAATATTGATAAAAAAAATTCTATGGTGATAGAGATGAGAACTATAGGAAGTTACTGGGTGTGGTACATGGAGAAGAAAAACAGCCATGTCATAATTTACTGAAACTTATTGCTTTTGACACACATGCTACTATAGAATGAAACATTCACATATACATTATGCTTTAACTAACTCCCCCTTTACACTCTCAGTCATCACGTCGATGCTGGTGCATTGTGCGGTGCATGTACAATACAAGTACAACATAAGACCTATGTTTCAAGTTGAGAAAATGTATTTCATATATAAATTATGTGTCCAGTAAAATCATAATCTATTTATAAATATTATACTTTTATAATTTGCTACAAAACTACTACTACTAAATTCCTCTTCACTAGAGTCTTACTAAACTAAACACACAATTAACATATGAGTGATTACTGGTAGAGAGTACAAACTTATCACAAAAGTAATCACAGTGCACCTTTAATGGCCAAACGCAATAAACAATCCCAATTCATTTTTATTTACAAAAAAGTTATCTTAGATACTTAAAAATGGAGATGGATAATTTATTGGGTTTAGCCATAAAACAATGAATGTGTCAATGCGAATTCAAACTAATGAAGGTACATTTTAAAATAAAACTATGTATAATACTAATAATAGTAAGTACTTACCTATAATATTTCACACTTGCAACACAGGAGTTATTATTTTTACAGTTCCTTACTTGACACCAAGACTTATTTAATCTATCTCATTCTCATTTTCTACTGCTCCGTTCTCATTAGGGTTAAGTTGCTCGGCATGCCAGCATCACTCCCGGAGATCACCAGTAACATCAAAGGGTTGCTGGGGTTCTTCAGTGAGCAAGGCTTGTTAGAGTGATCCATTTCCTGCCCACACGCAAAATACGCGCTTGTCGTGGAGTTGCGGAAAAATTATCTCCCTACTACTACTACTACTTTCACTTCTCCGACAATGTGCGACAACAGACTGCCAAGCATTTACGCAGATTGACCCGTATACTCGACTAAATGTGAACCAATTACGAGTATTATTCACTTTACTTGGTGTCACTAGTTTCTTGTTCCAGTGTCGATAGAAGTAGAAGGCTACTCAAAATAATTCTTTGCAGTATGTTAGTTACAGGCTAGTACCATAAAAGTTGCATATGTCACTTAAATTGTTAACTTTATGTAAAATTGTAAATATAGTCTATTAACTCTCTACTAACTATATAAAAATATATCGTAATATAATGAATTGATGGAACCATTTACAGAGTTTTTTTTTTCATAATGGCTTGTAATTGTAATCTACAGATGTCAAACTGATATATTTTGCTTGACTGCAAATAGTGAAGAGTTGGATTGGAATGTAATTTTGTGTTTTTGTTTGTTGTTACATGATATAAACTAATATTTATAATTTTACAGTAACACATATAGAAATAGTAATTCCTAGATCCACATAAAAATATTTGACAGGGGCTTTTCGCTGGTATATATGTATGAGCGTGTATGTATGTCCGTCCCATTGTGACCTGGACCCTAAAGGCTGGACCGATTTTGAAGAGTGAAGTGTAATTCGATTTGTATACTTCCCTGGAGTGTCATAGGAGTACAGTCAAAATAAAAAGAAAGAAAAATTAAAGCTATCTGATGCCAGGTTGTAAAATAAGAATGAGTTTAGTTTTGTTTCTTGTATTAAAGGTGTTTCTGGCATTAAATTATGGCCTGTGCCACCATATCTTCAATGTTTTCTATTATAAATTGATTAATGAATGAAAAAAGAGCAAATAATCTATTACAAACCAAATTGCTAACCAAACAAAATAGTATAAAAGGCGTCCCTTACACTATTTTATATTTTCGTTGGAAATGTTGTAATTTTGCAGAAATAGTTTATGGTAATATAAGAAAAAGTTGGTTTTTGCCCATATTTTGAAATTTACGATGGCTAGTGTAAATATTGAGGTTTACCCTTTGTTTACAAACTCTAGGTTTTGGGTTGGAATGATGTATGGGTTACTTACTAATGTAAAAGATTTCTATAACTCTAACTTTTGGGATGGAATCATATATAGGATACTTGCTAATGTAAAAGATTTGTATATTTTTAAAATTAAATGAAATAACTTTACATTTGTAGCACCATTGCCCCCGGAATTGTTAGATATACCAGAAGACTATAAAGAGGAAACACCAAGTGACGGTACCATCGAAGAGAACTTTGAAAAAGAACTTGGTACTCCAAAAGTTTATGCAGAGGTTAGATGTTATTAATTGTTACTCTACACAAAATAATTGTTAGACAAATTTTTATGATAAATTCCACTTTTAGCTAGCTTTGTTTTATGATCCTGTTTAGAAAAAAGTTTCAATTTATATTTTGTGGACACAGGTTCACCTCTCCCATTCATTGTAACTTTTAAAATAAGTATATTTATAAGTATATGTATTTTTTTGATATTAGGAAATTGGTTATATAAAACCTCCAAAGATCTATATTAAAGTGTTTTGCTTATCTAATTTTATTTTAGTCCGATAGGAAAACTGTTTGCATTACAAATGCAAATATTGAAGTTGACTGATGTGAGATAATATATTGTTAGAATTAGGTACTGGTCTGAAATATAATAGAAATTCCGTCTATTGTGCTATTTATTTTTGTTATTAGATTGCAACAACTAATCAGGATTACGACTGCTTTGCTGAACTTGCTAGAAATGGTGCCATTGATGTAGTAGGAGATGACGAAATTGGCCGTCGCATTATCGTTATTTCTGCGTGCAAACTTCCGTCTAGTAAAGACTTGCACCCAGACAAATTGCTGAGGTGCGTTTATTTTCATGTCCTTTTATATAAAACTACGCATTTTAACGATCGAAACTTTGTATTGGTCTTAACATTTGCAAGTATCTGAAAATAATTTACCTTTGTCCATTTCACAGATATTTGATGTGCACTTTAGATAAATACGTGGAGCAGGATTATAGCGTGGTATACTTTCATCACGGTCTCACAAGCCAAAACAAACCGCCTTTGTCTTGGCTATGGAAAGCTTATAGAGCTTTTGATAGAAAATATAAAAAGAATCTCAAAGCTCTATATCTAGTTCACCCTACAAACTTTATTCGAATTGTATGGCAAATGTTGCGGCCCGCCATTAGCGTCAAATTTGGACGGAAGATGATGTACGTGAACTCCTTGCATGAGCTTCAGCAGCACTTAGGTTTAGAGAAAATACCAATTCCAGAACAAGTTTTGGAGTAAGTTTCTTTGTACTGTTTTCAAAATGGTCGTAGAATTTTGCTGGCGCGATGTACGCATGTCAGGCCGCCTAGCTTTATAAATACGCTGACAGATATCAATAACACAGTCAGTTTGTCTGCGCCGCGCTTAACGAACAAAACACAGTAATATGTGTGTATAATTTCAGCAGCATTACCAATTGGGGTAAGTTAGTGGGATCCAAGTGAAAAATTATGTTGTTATAGTTTAGTAATTGTGGTTAGAAAAAAAGTAAACATAATAGATGTCCAACGACACTCGTTGCGTGCATTTGCATATGATGAAATGACCTCTTGACATACTGTTCTATATATGTTGCATTTCCTATTAAAATTATGCATAATCTCTTTTATTTATTATATTAACAGAAAATATTTCTTACAAATCTTATTTTTTAGTAGCTGGGCTTAATATACCTACTTTACATTCGAGGCTATATTTTATTAGCAGTTCTGTACAATTTAGTAAGGAATCCAAAGTTAGAAAATTAAAATTAGTAATTACTGATGTGGATGACCACCAAACAAAAAATGTAATAATGTAATCTATTTCTATAGATTTGATAAAATGTTGGAATTCAAAAATCAATGGGGTGCTCGTCGCAAAGACAAAGATGGTAGAAAATCACCTAAGGATGGTGGACATAATTCGGCAGACGGACGAAAAGGCGGTTTGTCACCACCTGCCACTCAGCAATTTGGAGTGTCGTTGCAATTTATTAAGGAAAATAATCCTGATATGGTGGACTCGATACCGCCCGTGGTAAGACAGTGCGTCGAGTTTCTCTCGCACCCTGACGGTGAGCATATTGTTTTCTCCACTAAACATCAACAACAAACCAGCAACCACCTGAAAATGATTATTGGTACTAATTTGTGATTAGTAATATATAGTGCATGCATTGCGACACGACCGTACATTGCCTTTTGGACTAGATAGTATTTTAGAAGCTCCATATTGCTAATTGACAACCTGAGTTTATTGGAAAATATAAACACAATGTAGCCAATAACTCATTGAATTACTTTAACCTATCTTTCCTTTAAAATAACAAGTTCGTAACTACAAACAACAAATCTAGTAACTATGGATCAATATTTTTGAATATACATATAAAACAAAATCATTTTTATATTTAGTTTTCCTAGTAATTAAAATGATGATTCAGTAAAACAGCAACAGTTGTATTTCAGACAAGCAAGCTACTGGACCACTGAATGAAATACTGAATGTTTCGCATAACGCGCTTATAAAATTATAATATAGATATATTATGTGATACTTCTAAACAAATCTTAACTTTATATAATCCACTGCACTTTTGTCCTTGAATTTTTCACTGACTCACTGTCTAAATCTGTTTTCATCTTTTTATAATTTTGATTTTTTTCTATAACTTTCCTTGGTAATGATAATTAAAAATGATATGACACTTTTGAATCAATGTTTACTTAAAAATGTGAAATGCCAATACTATTTGTATTGTAGTACATCCATATATTGTACAATATAAACCTATTGTATAAATATAGTTATTGTGCAAGGGTATGCAATGAAAATAATTTTTACTTTTTAAGTTTTGGTATACCTAGTAGCAACATTTAGCTTATATTTTAATGTTTTCCAAAATGCTTTGCTACATACACTGATAATATGATGATTTTCAGCTCTAGAGATCGAAGGCTTATTTCGTCGCTCGACTAACATTACAGAGATAAAAGAGTTAATCAGGGCCTGTAACCGAGGTGAACCACTATCAATCCACATTGAACCTCACAAGGCAGCTGTCTTATTAAAGAGTTTCCTTCGCGACCTCGAGGAACCACTGTTGACATTTGAATTGTATGATGAGATTATGAAGTTTCAAAGTAAGTATGTGGTGAACTAAGTAATTGGATGTTAATAATTATGGTACCAACTTTAAAAATTCACACAAATGTTCAGGTACAAATTAAACCAAGGGATATTAACCTAACAGCAATCCACAACACATATAATGTTAAAATCTTAGTGTTTCAAAATATTCTAAGTCTGAATATTTCCAGATTTGTATTAAAATTAAAGCTACGAGCATTTTTAATTATCATTTTTTATGGAAGAAGATGGCAAATGAGCAATAGGTTAGACCTAAAGTTAAGTGACCGCTACTTATAGACACTCAAAACAAGCAAATTGCAGCTGCATTGCCAACCTTTAATAGACAAAAAAGGTTACTTACTTTTCCTATCTATCACCTCCGTCGTTCTCTATTAAGGAAAGGGTGGCAAGAAAAAAGAAGAATAGAAATAGGCCTCTGGCACCACACTTGTCAGGTGAAACACAAAATACTTATTCTTCTGCGAGGTCATGGTATTTCACCGGTATATAATATTCCCTTAAGTGTATGTAGACATCAGCTTGAATTTTCTTCAGTGCTGATGTAGAAAAACTAGATCACACTGACCATACTTTATTAAAACTCAAGACCTAAACTTTGAAAACAAACAAACTTCACTTACTATAGAAAGCAGCCATTACTATATTATATGTATTTTTTGTGAAAATTGTAATATAAAGTGTTAAAAGAAATTATATAATATGGATAGGTAATGCTAAAAGGTCGGTAATGTGAGAAAATGTTGGTTGGTCAGCAAATTTTACAAAGTTTAGTAATATGGTGAGGCTTATCCTGTGTTTACAAACCATAGGTCTTGAGTAGGTATAAACTATAATTTCTTTTGTACATCACATGGTCATTCATAGGTAAAGTTATCAGTCAATTAAATTTTTTAGTACTTTTTGTTGGTATATTTCAGCATGGTCTAAGCAGGACAAGTTGAGGCAAGCAAAGTTTATGATCCGCGAAATGCTACCACTTGACAATTACAAGTTGTTCAAATATATTATACAGTTTTTATGGAAGGTGAGAAATAGTTTTATTAAAATTTTAGTTTTAAGAATTAATTGACTGTTCTAAAGAAACAAGACAAATATAATATTTATTACTTGAATATCTACTGTACAGTGTAGATTCTACATTTTAGGGCCCACTTTATATAATAAATTTGAATTACGTTATATTTAGTGAAAATTATTTTACAGGTGCAAGATAGGAGCTGCCTCAACAAGATGACAAGTAACAACTTGGCTGTAGTATTTGGTCCAAATCTTGCTTGGCCTCCAAGTGGGCAAATGACATTGCAAGCGATTGCCCCTATTAATGCATTTACCGATTTTGTTTTAGAGAACCAAGAATCAATATTCATAATATAATTATCTTCAAGCTAACCCTACGAAACTGCTTTCTATCGAGACCTGTACTTCGAGTTAGTGTAATAAGGATAAGATTCAAATTGACCGTTGTCTCAAGGCAATTTTCTTTTTTAAATTAAATATAGCTTGAGTGTCAAACAAGATGATATCGGAATGCCAAATTTAATTGTACCCTTAATTAATGTGGTTATTCTCTTGATGATTTTGTGTATTGTTTATTGTCTAATAAATATTGATGTTATCCTTCTAGTCCAAAGTTACATTTGATGTTAGTAAAAATATTTCTAAGTGAAAATATTATTGATGTTAATATAATATAAATCATTTTATTATAATATGTAGGTGTAGTAAAAATATATTGTCATTATACTATTTCAGTAAATAATCATAGGAATCTAACTTGGTCTTTGTCCCCAAGTACCTGCAATCTATCAAGTAGCCTGTCGTTTACTGTCGTCACTTTTAAAACTAAGATTTTGTCGGACTATCAAGCTGGGTGAGAAAACGTGTCTCTTATTTATAACCAATACCAAACCGCACATTGAACATACTTGAAATAGTTACATTTATTCACTACTTTAAAATGCCTCATTGACGGTTAGACTTCTATAGCTATTTCTATTAGTGGTTCGTTTCGATGTGTCAAAAGAGCATGAAATGCTAGAGATTATTTTATTTGAATATGATACAATAACATTACAGTTTCATTACATTCAATGTAGTGCCATGACTAAAAAAAAATCGTAAGTTTTGTTTCTGTAGTGGTGATTTTAAATGCTTATCAACTTATTCTATAGTAGAAGATAATATTATAGTAGAAGTAATATTTTTCCTGAAAATGTTTTATCCAGTAGGCCGTCTTTTTAAGCCGTCTAATTTGTTATGTATAAACTTTATGTAATAAGGGTGTATATGTATACGTAAAAAAGTATTCTATATATATGAATCTCCAAAATTTTATCATTCCATTTTTTTATATTTTTATTTCAAACATACAAATCTTAAGTTATAGTGTAATCGCTTTTTTAAATCTTATTATTATTTTTTTAACTAAATGAAACATTAATATTGAAATAATATTTTCTTAACTTAAAAAATCATTAATATTGAATTAAACTGATGAAAAAAATACAAGTGGGCCGGCCACAAGTTTGTTGAGAAACAAAATTTATGTGTTACAAGGTTAAGTAATACTACATATACGAAAAAAAGGTGTAACTAAAATACTGACAAAATTATGTAAATTAACAAGCAGTTATATATCTTGACTTCAACTGATTTAAGTAATAAGTAAGTATTTGTGAATCAATATCCAATCCTTGTTGTGTATTTCATTGTTTCAAACTGAATAATAACTTAATTGTAAAAGATATCTAACTAAATAATAATTGATTATAATATTGGTTTTTGTTTCACTTACCCTAGTTTGATAACTGTTGTAGAGCAGAGGCGGCGTAAGTCACCCTTGTGGGGTGAATTGCTTGAAAGACTATATTAGTAAGAAAGGAGTGTACTGAAATATAAAATGAGACTATCTGCGCAAAAGTGGTTTTAGCCGCATTTTTGTGTTGGTTTTAGTGTAAACTAAACTCCCTGACGTTATCAACTTACAATAAGTAAAAAGTAAGCTACGAGTACCTTTTTTAATCCAGCAATAGGTGGTGCTAAAAACATTGTAAGGCTTGAGAACAATGAGAGTGCGTTTTGCAAAACTCGTTAGAAGGGATATAGGATAGGGATAGGATTGTACTCCATAAGTGAATATACCAAAAATATTCGATAAATTAAAACAATTTGATAATGTATACTCTTAAAATCGGTTACGGATATTAGAACATGTTTCACTTAGATATACCGATTTTTCATAAAATAAAGTGCAATAGGGTTGTCGATGTTTCTTATCGATAACACTTTTTGCCCCTCATATACCACATATTTATTTTACTGGTGTCCAAAGGACGTTATACAAACTGCGGGTAAAATATCAAAAATCAGAACGAAAAATGATGCCCTGCAACAGGCTTTACTCAATACTTATCTCTGCAAATCATTTGGACTCGAAAATGATTTGTAGTGTAAGTGGATACAACATAATCTAATTTAATGATTGTAATATCATATCAGTTCATAAGAAAAACTATTTTTTATTATTCATTTAACTTCCATGTACAGAGAGCGATCAGTTACACTTTTTTATATGTATAGATATACTGTCTAATCGAATACTATAATATACAAATTAAAACATAACTAAAAAAATGCATGACGGATAAGCTCAATATGAAATTTATTGTCGATATGTTTTGTTCAACGCCAAAATGGCGAAAATTAAATCGCCTCATTATGTCATTGTCTATAAGCCAGCCCAGCGTATTTAACAGTGATAGAACCAGCAACAATAACATCTGTTGCTGAATGGACCAGCTTAACCGGTGAAATACCACGGTCTCACAGAAGGCAAGGGCGAAGTACAAGTTTTCTGCGTGAGTGCCGATGAGTGAGGTGCCGGAGCGCAAGTTCTAGTCCTCTTACCCTTCCCAACCATTTTCTATGAGGAAAGGATGGGGAGAGGATATTTCCTTTTCTACTCAAATCTACTGATTTGACGCAGGGGAGATGGATAGGAAGAGGATCCTTTTCTGTTTATCCCAACCTCTGTCTGTTAAAGGCAGACAACGCATCTGCCAGTTATTAGCTTGTTACAGATGCCTTAGCGTAGCAGTTACTAAATATCAGGTGACCTGCGTGCTCGTTTGCAAACTTCTTCCATAAAAAAAACATATATACAACGTATTACATAATTCTCCATGAAAAAGAAAATATTTATTAATTCGAATGAATCTAAATTTTTATATATTATTTTAACAGAATGTAATAATTGAAAATTGCCTAGTTTAATATTATTTAAAAATCTTGCAATCTCAAGAGAAGTAAATCAAACGGCTTTAAGTATTGGCGTCTTAACTCTTTGAAACTCGAAATAATAGATTTTTCAAAAATCGGTCTCTTGGACCTTATTTTTCCCTGAATCGATTTATTAGATTGCGAAGCAGGTTGGAATTTTCTTACAATATTATATATTTTTCCGTTCAAAATATAACACAGAGTTTTAATTGTTTATTTTAATAATAATAAGGTAAAATATTTTTAACCTAATTGAATATTACAATACATTAAACTATCGAGCGTACGTTTCTGCCTTTACAGAAAAAATAAGCCTAAATGAAGCCGCAGCGTAGAGCTTTTTAACAATAAACTTTATAGTAGTATGAATTTTCATCGCGAATCGACGCCTATTAACGAAAACTATATAAAAATCTACAAACAGACGGGACTATTATATGAACCATGGGGCCCGGCCTGTGAGGGCGATTGATAAATGAAGAGAAAATGGCAAGACTAAGTTATGTTATTAATTATTACATTTTTTTTTTTAATAAATACTTCATTTGATATTCTTTCCTTAGGGTCACGGCATCAGTGCTACCACAATATGCATTAAAATGTAGGTCAAGTATTGATCTGGATATTCGAGAACCGACAAAGCTTCATATGTATACATATAAACACATTTCTGTTACGAATGTTGCCAGCTACGACTAGTCATTGTACTTAAATCTATAATAATATAGTTTTAAGGACAAAGCTAGGTCTTCCACAATGCCTTCATCAGTACGAGGTCATCACTTCGTCTGGAAGAAAGGCGCCCACGTTTCTGGTACCTATTCGTGGCTTCGTTTTTACAATATAATTTAATACTTTACTTACATATTAACTTTTATCCTACTACCTATTTTCATATAAAACATACTTGTAGTATTTGCCACCCACATCTACTTCAAAAAATTTAATAACTTTGTCTATAGTAATATCACAAAGAGAAAAGATTTGATTGCCTACTACGAATAAACTCAAAAACTATATTTTAAAAAGTCTTTCCCCAACAGAAAGCTCTTCTACCAGCGAAAGTACAACTTAATATAACGACATATATGAATTAAACACAAATAGTACTAGGAACGTGTCTAACAATGATCCGCCAACGAGGCCGAAAAATCCTGGAATGGCAGCCACGTACAGGCCTCCCACAAGTTGGACCGATGATCTGGTCAAGGTTATGGGAATGCACTACGTCCTGCAGTGGATGACCATAGTCAGAGATGATGAATATTTGGGGATAATAATTATTTCCCATCGATTACTTTGTTTTTTCTGAAAATGGTTTATTACTATAATGCAATAGGTATTTTCAGACAGGAAACAAGAAAAACATTAATTTTATCACATCGAATTACTGAAGTCATTTTTATAAAATCAAAATCGATTTTTTGAAAAGCAATTAAATTAGTAGTAAACAATTTATCTCTATAAATGAATTGTTTCCATAAATAGGTTCACACTTATATTTTATTTATATTATGGCAACAATATTAATTTTTTCCACAGCGAGCGCCAACTACCGGCCATTTTCAGTATATGTTATTGATATCTCTCATTCTCAGTTCATGTAAAATTTTCTTGATAAATTGTTCGCCCCGCTACCATACTCGATGTTTTTCACTGTGTGATCGTGTTTGTTCTGATATCGGCGTAAACGTATTGAAAACTTTTTCTCAATGCATGTGTTACGCCACAAGTTCCTTTTAAAAGAAATGACATTATATGAACTCGATGTGCTTTTTGGCCATTTTACTTGGCTTGCGTTGGTGATTCGTATATAGTCACGTGACCAAGTGGATTTTGGATCAATGGCGCCAAATGTCTTTAACAGAAAATGTATGTAAAATGCAATTTATTTTACATAAATGTTTTATAATGACTGAATATGTAGTTTAGTTCTTTATTTTATTTATATGTATATGTAGCTATGTCTATACCGACGAAAATGATGCGTAGGAATAACGTCAATCTGGCAACAAAACAGTGCTGCTATCTATGTTGTCAATTTTGTTATGTAGTAAAATGGAGACTATCCGCGTAATAAATATTTACGGTTTTAATAATTAGAGGATGGAACTTCAACAATTTTCGTCTGAATTTTGTGACGGTAATTTTTAAAATGTTTAAAATATAGTTTACGACTCCGACGCAAATCGGATACTACGTTGTGAGTGCCGCGGTTACTTCGGTCGAACAAGAGCCATCCATGGCGCGCCATACATTTTATTCTTGAAATAATGAAATGTCAAATGATTATGTCGAATTTTTGTCGTAAAGAGTTAAAATGAGTTGATTTTGGTTTTTATCAACTTATTACTTATAAATAAGCAAATAATGATAATATTGCCATTTGCCTTTACCATTACCACCTGTTCCCAATTTTTATAAGAATCGGTATTGACGTATTTGTTCTGATCATCAAAAATAAGCTTTGTAGGTAATAATTGTAGTTAAAGATACAATAGTCTTTAATTAATCATTGCATATTTTATCTCTTCCATGCATATGTGTACAAATTATATGCTGTTTACTTGTATTGATTTATTTTATAAATGTCTACTGTTTTAGCATGCATACTTATTTTATCAGCTCATATATACAATATTGCTCATGTAGTTGGATGTTTACATATTTTTTTGAGAAAATATCTTAATGTTTTATTTCATTGTGGAAAGTTTTAAATTGTGCTAATGCATTTCATTTAATATTTCAAAAATATTAAATTTACTCAAAAATGTCACTTTTATAAATAGAGAATGACAAAGGAATGCTACTCATATAGCCTATTCCAAAAAAAATTGATTTTATGAATTATAAAAAAAGACTATCCATCCATCTCAGTCTATGATTGCCCACTGCTGGACATAAGCCTCTCCCATTGATTACATTATTGGGGGGAAATGTGCCATTATTGTCATACTTGGCAGGCAATCGCAGTATATTCAGTCCAGAAAAGGACACTGCTGCCCATCTTCTCGTGGTCTTTACATCTAGACACAAGACAAACAGACATGTTTATGTACACAAATGTTTGTCCTGGGTGGGATTTGAACCCATGACCTGTGGTGTGAAAGGCAAGCATCTTACCAACCGTGATGTCCGGTCTGTCAGACTAAAAAAGACTATGTGGAACCATAACACTATTGTATGGTCCTTATGTGTAAATTTGCCTGAGAACACATGTATGCACAAAGTGAGCATGTTACAGTAGTGGCCGCCAAGTGCCAAATCAAAGTCTAAGGTAAATATCTTATAGTTTGATTTCACTCTTGAACTAGCAATCTAAGTACGAAATTAAATGTACTTAATAATTAATTAAAAATTCATAATAAAACAAGTCGTATCCATCCACAACTCTTATGCTTTGTGCAATTTTGTACATTTTTGCCCTTTATTTTTTGCAATAAATACTTTAGTTAATTATAAGATCTATATCATTAATTTAATGTTGCATATAATAAACATAGCTCATTAAAACTTAGTTGATATTTGCTGTATTTAATTTCAGGTTGCACCAGTTACTATTGTGTGGATACAATCTAAAGTATCATCATGTAGTAGAAGATGTGACATTTTACACAATGTTACTACCACGTTCTAAGTGTAAAGCTTTAAGAAGATCATGAACATGTAGGTTAAGATAAAGACTAATTGAGATGTCGTTACGAGGCACAAAGAGGGCAAGTGGTGTGCGCAGTGAGGAGGCGGGCAAGTGTAAACGTCGTAGGACAGAACCCGAGGACGCTCTGTGGCAACTCCCACCTGTCAGTGACCTCAAGATGTCATCAATATATAACAGAAGTGCTTCTGAAGCACCAGCAGAACTATTCAGGTTTGTGTGCCATTTTAAATATTAAGAGAGTTTGAGAATTTATAAGAAAATTGTATATTATATTGCAAAGTGTAACAATAAAAAGAAATATTTTTGTATTCATATATTAATATTGTAAACAGCTGGGCAAATTTTGTAGTTGATGAATGATGCAGTAAAAATAATATTTCTGTTTTGTTGACACTATTTTTTTGGCTTGCGTTTATATGTAATTAATAATAGTAACTTGATGCAGCTATTACAAGATTTACATGAATTCAGAGTACTGTCATGAGGTAGTACCCAGTAATAGCAATGCGACTTTATATCGGCATGAAGACAAAGGATGTGCAGGTTGACTGCAACTTGCACATCTTTGTCTCCTTAAAGGTGATGATTATGCTGTGCTGAACAATTACTGTCAAACTTTCAAACACTCTATACATTAAATATGTTAATTTTTTGAAGTTACTTCAATAAGTGATATCTATTTTAGTTATGAAAAATTATATTACAAACCATAAAAAAAAAACATTAAAAACTGAAAAGAGCTTAACACTAGTATGCCACTTTAAGCTTTTAATATATTATTATAACATCTTAATATTAGCAGTTAAAGACTTGCTTTAACTGCTGATAAAAAAAAGATAAATATATATTTTATTTTATTCATTACTTAATTCAAATAATAGATAATGGCTATTGTTATGTGATTGTCAAAGTATAAGTATTTTTATAAAATGCAATGAACATTAATTAGGGATTTTCCTTCCTTTTTGTTTCAAATCTTACCATTCATCTTTTAAGTTGAAGGAGATTTTCCTAGTCATATTACCTATTCAGTTTTAAAGCTAGCTTATTCTTACTTAATTCTGAAACTGTCTATGCATCAGTTTATTTTTTTTTAAATATGATATATTGTTATTAGGCCCAAAAGCTTAGTGTAACCAACTACTTTTTTAATTTATTTTAGTATAGTGATAATATATATACATCAAACACACTATGTATTTGTCAGATAACTTTACTACAGTGACACTTAAACATATCACATAATTTCTGTATATTAATGACTAGCTGTGCCCTGCAGTTTCACCTGAAGCGCCATTATGTAAAGGTCATAGTGTGATGTTAAATTGCCTATAGCCTTCTCTTATAATTAGACTGTCAAATGAAAAAAGAATTGTTCATCTGATTAGTAATTTTTGAGGTTATAATGTTCATACAAATTCTTTTGCTTTAACTATATATATAAATAAATACCAAGCATATTGTGATTACTGCTGTAATGTGTTAGCTCTAGTGCCTATTTGCAATCTATACCATCTAGGGCAAGGATTCTCAACCCATGACAACTTTTCATGAGTCTTTAATTTAAAAAAAGTCAAATTTAAAAAAGTTAAATATTTAAATTTAAAAAAGTTAAATATTTCTGAATTGTCTATTTGGCCCGTGTAAAAAAGATTGAGCAGCCTTGACCTATGGTATGTTGTGTGTATGGTGTCTAAAGTGTAAGTCTTAATATGAATTTGTTCAGCATAGTATCTCAATGTAATTGTAAAATATATTTCACTGATAGTTACCCTCATTGCTGACCCAGATGGATATCACCATGCCCTATTCCTGCTATGGAGCTGTAGTGTACAAAGATTAATGCTAAAATTTAAAGGAAACCCCTATTTAAAAGATTAATGGGACATACCATTTACAATGACATGGTGACTACCACAATATAGTGTTATTGTGCTGTCATTGGAAACCATACCATTTAACAAAAGTTATGTCTAGTGTTGAAACTTAGTGAATGAATTTATTACAATTAATATCTATCAAAGGTATGTTAACTTAATAAATGCAATAATTTAAGAATTTGTTACATAATATTTTCAATATAAAGTTAAGCCTTGCATATGTATTTAGAAAGTTTTAAGAGCGCATATTATTGTAGTAATGTTGTATATAAAAGCATTAAATGATGTAATTTGCTGTGCTGTTGCCTCTGCAATTTAAGAACTATTATTGTATAATAGATATACTGTAAACATTATCATGATATGATTAGTTTTTACTATATAAGTAAATGTAAATCCAAATGATTAACATCAAAACATTGACATCCTTAAAATTTGTTTAAATTTAAATAACAAAACTCACCTTTCTATTCTGGTGAAATAAAGAGCAATCACATTGCTTTTTTATGTGGCAATATGTGAGCCTATTGTTGTGTTGAGGTGCTCTTGAAAATAATCACTTGTGACATTTTGGAAAATGTCACAGTTTTTGTTTGCTCTAGAACTCCCCTTAGAACCTGTAGTAATTTAGTTATATATTCTAACACTGCAATATTCATTGAGATTAATATTATTTATTAATAATCAATCAAAAGTTATTTGTAATCAATGTATAGTAAGTGTAATTGTATAATTGTTATAATACAATTACACTAATTTTTCATTTTATTTTTACCATATTTATTTAATATTTTTAAGTCTCCATGTTCCTAGCACTTTATAGCAATCATGTTCACAGGGGTGACTGAGGTGTTCTAATCGTGATGTTCATGTTGCTGGTGAGGTACTCTTGTTTTTTAATTGTTATTTTTGTTCAGATTCCTGCAGAATGTTCTCACTGTATCTGTGTAGTGTTGGTGTTTAAAAACACCGACACTGCAAGAAGTCTGTGATCATGATTTAGACAACCCCTGCCATTGGATAAGATTTGATAAACCACAAATCCTCATAAAAGCACACTATCCTACCAAGGAGAATTGTGAGGCTATTGATTATTATAACTAAATTCCAAAGCAAGCATACAGCTGCAAGATCTCAAGATACTCGTAGCTCATTAGACATAGATCACAGCAAAAATAATAAATAAGGGGTACTTCGCCAGTAACTTTGACAACTGGATGACACACACCTTTCAGTGCTGAGTGCTGCAAAGTGCTTGGAATGTTGGAAATAAAAAATATAAAAAACACGATAAAATCCGTAAAATTAGTTTAATTTCGATGTATTCACATAAATATAAGAAATCAAGCATGTAACAAGTTACCATAAATTTTCTGAAGAATTTTATGTAAATACATTATTTCTTAATTCTTTACCTAAATATATTACAATTAATTTTGTTAATAGTTTTAAGGAACTTACATTTGGTATTATTTTAATACACATAAAAATCATATTGAGTCATAGTTTAGACAAAATATAAAGTAACATAATAATATGACTATTGTAAATTTAAATTGAACTTTTAAGAAATGTGTGTGAGACAATTATTTGGTAATTTTTTAAAAACCTTTAAATTGGGAATAGGATTAAAGGTATGTCCTAACTGGGGGTAATTACAAGTTTTTGTTTAATTTTATATTTTAAATAGCAAGAATTAGTTGATGTTTCAATGCGTCAGATTTGTTTTGAAAATGATTCATTATCTCCAAATTGCTTTCAATAAATCTTTGTATAGTAATTTATGTAAGTCAGTTCTGTTTATCGGTAGCAGTTGTTTTTATGGCTTTTGGAACTGTATATACTTTTTCTCCTGGAAATTTTGAATTTTTTTTAAGAGTCCATTGGGATATTTATCTGTTAGTAATACTATAATAATAGTATTTTTGAAACATCAATAAGTTTATATTTTTTTCATATGTGAATATGTGAATAATAGAATCATAAAGTGACAATCCAATAATAGATAAGTCTATATACAACATCTTCTGTATGTTATTATTACAACTACAACATTTAAATCAATACAAAGGAGTGAATGATGCCTACATCTTTTTAAAAGCTTTCACTTTGACTATTGTATTTTGACTTCTCTGTCTAATATTTCAGAAAAGATCTCATAAGCGCCATGAAATTACCTGACTCGGAACCTTTAACACCGAGTGAATACTGGATCATCACAGATACCTGGAAACAGGATTGGGAACGAGGGGTACAAGTGCCTGTCAATCCTGATTCACTACCAGCACCGAAGGTCAAAGTCATTGAAAATCCTTTGCCTTCAAATTTTGAAGAATTCAAACTGTAAGTTACTTATAATATAGCAGAACTGAGTGCTGTTTATTTTATTTCATAATAACCTGTTAATAAGTTGAGTTATTCTCCAAGTACTTAATTTCTAATTAAGGTCTAACCAAATTATGGCTTGGCTATGGAGCTGGCAAAAAATAGCTGAATTTATAGCAGATCTAAACTAGTTATATCAGCAGGATGCAACTTAATAACTAAGTGCATTTTTTTTTGAAGAAAAAGAAAACTACCTCATAGGATGCAGAGGGCACATTTAGTTATTTGAATCTAAAATTTTGGGTAGTTTATTGTTAGGGCTACATCAAATATGTGTGATTCAGGTTAACCAAAGCAAAATCTGACTTCTTACCATATAAGAAAAAGCTGGATCTCTTTTCTTATAACTTTTTATATATATTATAATTATATTATAATAATTTCTCTGACTTAGTCATTTCCATGATTCGTTGCAAGATGTTGGTAGGAATGTAAAAAAATATGATGTGGCAGTTTACATTCACATGAGAAGTTTTCTTATCACACCAAACCTTGATGTATCATAGTAACAACCCACCTGTACCAAACCATGTCTCTTCTTTGACTTCCTCATTCCACCATTAAGTAGTCTCTAATGTTAGGATTACAACAAATGTTAAATGTACAAGATCATAAGGCATATGTATGCATAAAAGGCAGATGTAACCACACAAGTTTGTTATATCAAACAAATATTATTCCTATGCATGGTCAGCCACAATTGTCAGTATATTTATTAATTAAACTAAGTTAGTTTTTTAAATTTAATTTTAAATGTATATTTTTAAATATAGTTTTTACATTCTTAAAGCACACAATGCACATTACAAATATACCAGTTACTCTCAAACTAGTGACACTTGTGAAAACATATTCCACAGACCAAAGGACAAATATATACATTTGTCTCGCGACGCACACTATCAAGCGGACAAGCATCACCTTAGTGCAACACCAGCTCTTGCTGAAGCGGCGTGCAGTTACGATCTCGATGCAACCGATACAGCATGGCTCAAGTTGCTGAATGCAGAGCGAGCCAGGGCTGGTGCTTCCGCTGTCACCGAGGACCAATTAGAAAAGGTCATAGAAGACTTAGAGGTGAGACGAAATTTACTTGAGCCTCCGCTTTTTTTATTGAAGAAGGTGGCAAACAAGCAAGCATGTTACCTGATGTTAAGTGATTGCTACCCATAGGCATCTGCACTAAGTTAATGAGTTACAGATGTGTGTGATCATTAATGGATAGAGGATGGGATAAACAGAAAAAAAGGACATTTCGCTTTCCTATTCAACCCTCCTTCGTCAAATCCACCTCACCTTCCCATCCTTTGCTTATTCAAGAAGGATGAGAAGAGGAAGAGAACTAGATTGGGTCTCCGACATCTCACTCATCAGACTAAACGCAGAAAACTTCTACTTCACGCCTGTTACTCACATACAAAATGTGAGTTCGTGGTATTTTACCAGTCGAGCTGGCCTATTTGGCAACAGATGTAATTGTTGCAGGCTCTACCATGATTAAATGAATTACACGGGTCAACACAAAATTTGACTTTGACTTTAAAACATAAAATTTCCATATTTTAGGTAATTAGACTAAAAATATACAACGTGTCCCAAAATTCAACGATAAGCCAACACCGGAGGATAGACCTGCCCCGGACTAATTGGGGAAAAAAAGAAAAAAAATATATATCCCAATTATATTTTAAGTTATATAAAAAAATGAAATTCTTCAGAAATTGAGACCGTTTATGATATTTTTCA
>DWLR01000620.1:0-23768 GCA_018246295.1 Papilio alexanor hazarajatica | reverse complement strand
AATATTTCAAAATTTTCGGCTGCGACTCTGTCGGACGTAAAGCAATCTCAGCCGTTTTTACCGTCTAATGAATATAAGGACTGCGAACATTCTATTGAGATATCTAATTTATCTAGGTCATCAAAGCAGAATCAAAAAAATAATTTAAAAACCTGCATTGATTATATACAACTAAAAGACAAGGTACGATCGTATTTTAAGAAAACGTCTCTAGAGTTGAACTATAACTGGATGAGAGATAATTTGAAGGATAAAGATTTGATGTGGAATTTTAATGGAGATTATAATTTGACAAATTACCCATTGGACTTTTACTTGCATGATTTTATTGAACCTCCACCTCTAGAAATGATTGTACAAGTTGTTCAAATTGGTCAGCTTCCGGTAAGTGCTGCTGCCCAAAACCCTGTTAGTTGTGATCCCCGTGTAACACAAGTTTCAGACGCCAGTCCCCCGCAATGTTCAGAGGAAAATAGCTCTCACGACGATTCCCAGTCACCTATAAAAACTGAGTATACAGAACTAACAACTGCAGATCTCACTCTTCCGTTGGTGGCTGAGTATAATCATCACGACTGTAACAAAGTAACTGAGCGCCAGGAACCTGCACATTTACAAAATAATGAAGATATGTTACAATCAGAATTTAGGTATTGTGCTAAAATGGATGCTAAAGAAGATTTTAGTCATGAGGAAATTAAGGATTTGAGTCTTAGAAACAAGGAATTACAAATGTTGGGAAAAGAAGATACAAATCATTCTGTTTACAATTACCATGCAAATGTTGACAGCGAACGTTCAGAGCTAGACACATCGACGGCTTTGTATGATTCAACTACCAAAGAAAATAATGTATCGGAAAGGACTGATCAAATAGCTCACGCTATGAATGCCGCTGGTATTACATCAACGGTTGAGAACGATTCAAAAGAACATGGATTGGTTAATATTTTACCTGAAAAAATGCATCAAAACAGCGTTAACACAACTCACACTCCCCTAAACAATTGTTCGAATACAACATCTCTTAACGCAGTCGCTCTACAGCAAGCTTTAGCACAAATTCTTCCTCCCCCTCTGAACCATTCAACTAGCGCAGAAACTGAACCACAAACGCAAAACACATCAATTACACCACAAGTTTTGCATATCGTTCAAGGAAAAAATGCTGATGGTAATCAAATAACACTCGTCGATAACATTCAGCCGTCTGTTATAAATACACCTAATGCTGCATCTGTACTGCATATCGTACAAAACAAGGGTTCAACTTCAAATGCAAGTTGTAGCGAGACTCCTGTACAACAAACTAATTCGTTCGGGTCGCTTTCTCTGGTAGAAACGGGATTACAGCAAAACAGTAATCAGCTCCTTCACATAGTCAACACTGGAAATCAAAAGGACAGTAATACCAGTCACCTTCTTAAAAGAGTAAATCTCTTAACTAATCTTGCTAATGTTCAAGGATCAAACGAACAAAAAATGTTACAGTTCGTATGCAAGTCCACCGACGGCAAAGCTATTCAACTAAACGCCCCTCATCAGAGTAGTATGGTTCTGAGATTACAGCCCATTGACACCCAAAATGTACAGAATAGCCCGTCAGATATTGAACAACTTAGTCCAACGCCTACCGCAACAAGTAATGTACCTGTAGAAGGAAACATCGTTTCACAACAAGAAATCAAATCTAGATCTATTTACGAAGAAAACTATGCAAAATTTATTCAAAATACTTCGAGTAAACAATCGAGTCCAGAACAGGCCACAAGCCTTCCTAAATTCAATCAAGCATTTGGAAAGCCCGTATTTCAAGACGAAAATCAGAAAGAAAACGAAATGAATAGTAACGATTCTCATTTATCGCCCGTGAATTCCGCTGATGATAACCCTGAAACTTCCGATAACTGTATGAATCTTGATCAAATCGGGCAAATCAGTAGCCCGCCATTGTTGCTGCGAAAATCGCCTCAAACTTCACACACACAACCTAATCTCGTACAACAAATTAAACAATCTATCACTCCCATGAACATTCAAACTATGCACGGTGGAGTTATCTACACTCGTCAAATACCTGTTAATATAGGCGGAGGACAGACAATAAATTTGATTACTGTACCCAGTACAGAACTTATAGATGACTCCAACCACAAACAGTCCGATGCCAAGTTTGTTAATCAAGGCGACATTGTTGAACCTTCCATAATTAAAATTGTACCACAAACTACGCCTAGCGCTGACCTGTCACCTGACGATACTAATAATGCGGCTTCTCTAACTGACAGCGGCCAAAATACTCAAACACAACCCGTTTTAACACAGATGCGAATAAAACTACCGATGTTGAGTAAAACTCCCCAAATGGTATCTGGCACGAGACTAGTCAGACCATCATTTTTTCAAATCCAACGAAATGTTATCGGAGGCGCCAACCAACCTGTTTATCAACAATTAGTGCTAACTACCGCACCTCCACATGGCCAACAGAATATAAGATTGCCACAGTCGCTGATGAACAGGCACATTAAGGTTCCTGCCGAAAGTTCACCAGAATCGCAATTGAGTTCGTCGACTCTCGAACAGTTAAGAGAATTTGATATGGTACTGGAACAAGTTAAGGAAAGGAGCACGGTGCAACCGAATTCTACAACAAGTAGCTCCCTACCAAAACCTCACACTACCACGACTACTGACGCGACCGACGGTGCCTCAGCTGGCCCCTCGCCGACAGAGCCAACTCAAGTACTATATTCTATTGGAGCAAATCAAAATTTTAATGTCGGATATGTAAATAAGAAATCTACTATTACTACTCCAACTACGTCCACGTTCGTCCGATCACCCGATTCATCAGGTATATCTGAGTCCCCCACTTCTTCTAATCATGTTCAAGTTTCTCAAACGGTAACGTCTGCTGCAACCCCCATCATTACATCTGTGGCAACTCCCAACGGTACATCTCCTGCAACCCCTAACGGTACATCTCCTGCAACCCCTAACGGTACATCTCCTGCAACCCCTAACGGTACATCTCCTGCAACCCCCAACGGTGCATCTGTGCAACAAAACAATCCAAAGCCAGTTAAAATTAGTTCTAGATCAAGGCCAAGACCAAAAGCTTCATCAAATCCTCCAAACACATTGAAATTAAATAATGTCCCGCCTAAGCCATCAACACAGAAGCCGCTAGAAGATGAGCAGACGACCCAAAGAATCCTTTACATACTAGCCGAATACAGAGAACAAGTTGAGAATTGTCCTGACAAAAACAAACCAGCGCCTCGTAGACGAACAAATCCACCATCCAATCCGGGATCTTCGAAACGCAAGAAGAGTTCCAGTGGTTCACGACGATCGGGTGCGTGCGACACGAGTCCCATTCATGGTGATGACGCCAATCGCACCATGGGCTCCGAAGACAGCAGCTGCGGGACGTCACAAGGTGATTGTAACGAGAACTGCTTAGAAACCCCTTCGCCGCAAGACAGCCCACGGAAAGTGCCAAGAAAGCTGTCGTTCGAAAACGAAACACCGTCCGCTCAGCCGCGACCGCAATTGCAGCGAAACGTGATAGTTGCGGACGGTCAAACCATCACCGTCGCCCGGGGACCGACGGGTAAACCCGCTACGGCCGTTCTAATGCCGGCTAATTATATTCTGCCAGTTTCGATGCTTAAGGGCGGTCAGCAGATCGCTATAGTCACCAACCGCGGTCCCAAACTTTTAACCGTGAGCGGCGGTGAAGGTGGGACGACCAGTGCGCTATTGTTGCAACGCCTGATCGGTCCTGCCGGGCTAAAGCCTATGCTGGCCCGGCCCGGGGTGCGCCACGTGCGGCTGCCCGCGGCAGCCCTGCACAATTTTCACGCCTTCAACCTAGCAACGGCCACGACGGCGCAGCCGCCCGATAGCACAGTATCACCCGCGCCCGCACCCACGCCCACGCCCCCGGACCTCGTGGAGACTAGACCGGCAGCTTCGCCTTGGACCGAAAAATCCCAAGACGTAAAACCGGAACGCAGTCCGAGTCCAGAAGGGTCCGAGCCTTGGAACGTCCCGACATCGGCCGATACGCATGAATACACTTACCGAGAAACCGTGCGCACAGACAATTTGGACAGAACCGTTCTCGTAAGTATGGCATTTGGTTACATTTATTATAAAAACGTTTGTATATATATTATAAATTTACTACCAAACATAGGAAAATATATATCTATTCTCGTCGTAATATTTGCTTAATAAATAACCGATAGTAAAACGAATGTGACGACGGAACATTTTGAAACTTCAGGAACCTATCCCAGATCGATACAGTCCCGATATGGAGGCGCAAAGGATCTTTGATAAGATGTTCGACGTAGACTCGAAAAGGTCTTACGTTGTCGATACGCAGGACGATTCGCCGCGATGCGGTTACCATATTGACACGTCAGATTGCGACGATAAGTGCTACCATCAGGTGACCACATCGTACTACCGTCGCAGCCCCCTATAGATCCGCCTCTTAACTTAGAATATGCACGCCTCTCTTTGTTTTATACGCTTTCCTCTTCGTTCCGTGTTGGTTTTGCCGCCATCGTTACATCAGACATTTTGATTCACGTTGTATTAAGCTGAACAACGAAAAAAAAATTCTAAATGCATTTATTTATATAATCAAATAAAATAGCTTTGATATGCTTCATTGCTTATAACATATATAATATGAAAATCACATTTCATATTTTAAAAATAAAACTACATTTATTGTATGTAATAATGCATTATATCATGCCTTCAAAATTAAAATCAAAGTCGCTGCAACCGACAGAAAGTAACTCTGGCATCCTTCACAGGTAACGAAGTTGAAAAGTTAAAAGTTATTTTTCATAGTAAATGTTGCCTCCACTTCGAATAGTCGTATCATTTTTTATATTTCTGAATTCCTATTTTCGAGGAGAACTCTGCTTTCTTTCTATTAATAAGAACTAGCGGAATCAATCATGTTTTATTTCATTTTGCATGTTACGAAACGGTTCTTTCATATCTACCCTCATTGTCAAGTTATCCTGCATTATATTTGTGCATGTAATTGCAATAATCGTCATCCTACTTCCAAACCTTCTATATAATGTTGTTATAAAAATATCTTCATGTAAGCTCTGTCAGGAATTCATAAATAATATTTACCTAGCCTTTAACGTTGTCGTAGCCGTTATATAAGTTGTTTTAAAAAAGAAAGTAACAATAATAAACAATATTTTATCTAGCTTTCTGCTTAAATTAAAAAAAAAAAAATCGTAAATATCTTAATGCCTTCGCAATTAAGAAATAACGATAAAAAATATGATGTGGTGCTATGTTTTATTTGTAATGTGTTTGAATTGATTTATGTGTATAGGTTGTGCAGAAAAGAGACGTTTCGTCTCACCGCCAACACAGATTGACTCACGTGACCGCTGCAGCTCTGAGGCACAAGTACGCCATATTGGAACACGAACTGAGACTGCAGGTTAGTGACAACATCTCAATCAACAAGCATATCCACTCACTCTCACTCCGGTGACATTAATCGAATAACACGTCACTCTTCAAAATCGGTCACGCCTTTTTGACTACAGGCAATCACATTGGAACGGACTTTCATATAAACAATCACGCGAAAAACCTTCATATGAAAAGAGCCTATTTTGCTCGATGTTCAGATTTCAGTATATTACAGTGTGAAGGAGACGAGGAAAAAACTATATTTGTAATAAATGTTGTAATTTACTCAATTAAGTCATATAATCATATAATATTATATGTAGCTTTTGATAATGTTTTGGCCTACAATATGAGTATTGTATTGGTTTTGTTTTTATTAAAAATAGACGTTGTATTTGAATTTATTTTAAAATGTCATGCTTATTATAATTAAAATAGTCGTTAAATAAAAGTCACCAATGATATATAAATTTTAATTTTAAGTAAAGGAAAACCTGCTTGACCGATACTATTGTTGAAGTTAAAGAGAGAATTTTGTCGTAGAAATCTCTGTCAGAGGAATGCGAGGATCTAGGCGTGGACTCGCCATCAGCCTCGGAGTTGTTCCCAGAGGCCGAGCTGCTCTTCGCCGGCTCCCCGGCGCAGGACCACACGCAGGACCAGCACCCACACCGTCCTCAAACACGTGAGTACTGTCAGTGATGGACTAATTGCAACAGACGTTTCGGCATCGGAGCTGTTCCCGGTCGTCGAGTTGCTCTTTAGTCTGTACTTCAAACTGTTGTTAATATGGTTAAATGGTCCAATTGTTGTCTATAATTAACTGTACTGTTTCAGCTCAGCCCATCATTATTAACCAAAGCGTACCCCGACCCGACATGGACGATCAAATCGCCACCGACCATCTACTGCAGCGCACCGACTTACAAGAAGACACCAACAGCGACCTGGCTATGAACCTGGGCCTGGACGACGTTGGTATTGTGACGGTGACGGAGAACGGTGCCACTATCACCTTGGATCACGAGGAGTTTGCAAGGTCGCATCCCAATACCACCTTCCATAAGGAACCGACTGAAGAAGGCGAGGTGAGATTTTTTCTACCTTCGATTAAACTGTCTTTTCTGTTGTAGTGAATTGTTGTTTAACATAATTTGGGTAGTTAGTACGCCTGTCTGTAATTACTCTAATAGTGATTTGATTTGGCGATCAAACTAACTGGAGTGTTAGTTGAATAACAGTGTGACAAGTCTTCAGAAACCGGGCGTTATAAGAACACTAAGAATAGGAATTGGGTAAAAACGGCGTGACTTCTGAACTAACGTATGATAGATCGATGTGGAAGACGAATACTTGGTGGACCGATCCCACATAAAGCGAAGTCTTATAGGAACACAGAAGAATAGATCATACTCTCGAGTGGTTATAAATCTCTTAATAAATCTTTTCAGATGCATCCCTACACAATATCTGAGATAAAAAGTCGTCACATTACATCGACAATATTCCATGCAAGTAGAGCCCCGGCTACGGTGCTGATGGGCCCGCAGACGACTGTCATCTCGCAAGCGAGTCACGACAGCCCCCACATTCAACACAACATCAGATACACACACATGGACAACGTCATCAACGCGCCTGTCGCACATCACAACAACCTCAACCTCTCCACCGTACTTGTTAAAGACGCCGGCCTGACAAGATACGACAGCATCCTTACCGACTCTAGGGAACTACATCTCTCCAACACCGCTTCAGCCATCGTCCACTCGGTCGGCAACGCGACCCAAGTTATCAGAAGAGTAGGCTACGATGACGATAAACGGGACCCGAGATTCCTTATCGACGAACCTGACTCATTAATAGCCGGAGATGACGCCAAAATGGTAGCCGAGGATAGCTCGAGGGACGCGCTCGAATCCATCTCCGGCGACGTGGACTACGATAGATCTTCTCCGGAGCGCCACACGGAACTGTACTGGGAGTGCAACTCAATGGCGGAGCGCCCGGAGAGCCGAAGACCGATGGACTTTAGCAGCGACAGCGAAAAATGCTGCAAGAGCCCGCCGTACGAAGAAACCAACTCGACGGACTCCAGCGGAATGAGTACACAAGTGAGACTGGACTCGGTGATCAAGGACGCGAGGGGAATAGACCGCAGTGGCAGCGCTGACGGCTCCTCGGCGGACGACGCGCACCCCCCGCTTCGCACGTACCCCGCCAAGCGCGTATATCACCACCCTGTGGACAGAGAGTCGGGCAGGAGTTTGTCCGGGAAGACGAGAGCCGGGGAACGGTTACCGGACAGCCTGGAGGTGCGGCGGCGCGCGTCCGGCCGCGGCGTGGTGAAGCGCTGTTGCCACTGCTGCACCGGCTCTTCTCTCCCGCCGCGACCTAAGAAGCCTAGGTCGAGGAAGCCCGTCCTAGACTACAACATGCACTGAACCACGACACATCTGGTTCTTATCGTACACCTGAGATGACAAAGCCAAGGTTACGTCCAGACTGAACGATGATCTCATTCGCGTGAGGTTTCATTTTATAGTTATAATATAGTGATAAAAAGAAATTGTTAAACTTGTTTTGTATATAGTATTGTGTAGCAAACTTCCGCGACTGTCCTTTCTGTTGATTAGCTTAAGCCGTTTCCTTTAAATGTTACGAGTGATTAAGTTGCGGTTTGTCACCGGTCAGTTCAAATCTTTTATATGTTTCTCGTCTTCTGATTCACGGGAGGCATTTTGATTGTTATTTTTTTTTTTTTGTAATTCTTGTAATATATTAATTACATAAAATATATGTGACTAGGCGATTGTATAAAACTGTACTTCTGTAGGTATGTCTCGATTGTAGGTTAAGTGTTTCCTTTAGCGATTACGTGCTAAACTCAAACGTGAATTTAATATATTACCTAGAATTTAGCGACTACGAGATTGTGTTAAATATGCCCCCCCTTCTTGATGCTAGACTGAGTATATTTCTCTAGTACGTCTCACACTATCTTCCGAAGCCAATGTTTTGTATTTTGTTTTTCTATTTTGAAATACTGTATAATATTCGCGTTCGATGATAAGCGACTTCCATTGCAATGCACAAAATCGATCGACCGTTAAGCTTTAAACGAGTTACGGCACGTTAGTGTTTCTTTTTTGAGGATTTTTGTCACATTTATCGTTTCGACGCGATTGTACCGTGAAGTATAGTCACGTAAAACGATTTGTCCTTCATTTTAATTTAACCGACTGCCGTTATATCGACATGATTCATTAATTTAAGGTAGTTGAATTTTTTTTAATATCCGTAGATTAAAAGAATATCTGTAAATAAGATACCCGCCCAGTTCGGTTTCGGGGAGCGTCTAGTCACTATACTATGTACGTGTTAGTGTCGCGGCGGAGGGCGCGTGCACCGGATAATAACGTTCAGTATTCAAAGCGCTTCTGTATATAAACATGCAGATTTAGATAGAAACTCGCACTTACTCATTGTATATAAAGGGAGGGTGGGAGAAGTGTTGATTTAGCGAATTAGCGAGTTCTGGCGCATTTATAGTAAATTTTCAAGCCCGCGTCATCATCAAGATTAATTAGTTGATGATGTTTTAATAATACGTTGTGTGTTGCCGTGATGAGAAAAATATTGAAATTTCATGATTTAAGTCGAGTTTAGATCTTGGTGCAGTATTATTGTAAAATTTGTATGAATTTGCTATCTTTCGCTTATTCCAACCTCCACTGGGGTAGAGTGAAGTCGTCTCGGATTAAGAATGGGTTGAATGAGAATTTAGGTAACGGTAATGGACTGTTTTTAAGAAGAGATTGACATTATTTAAAAAAAAGTGAAATAAAATAGTGGGGGAAATGAAAGAGAATGAGGAAATAGAGTAGACGAAATTATTAGAAATTATTGAGCAAAGAGATAGAAATGAAAAACTTGGAGGCACGGGAAAGCAAAGGCAGCAAAAAGTTTTTTTTTTCTTCCTTAAAAAGATGTCAACGGACGGCAGTGATCCCTTAAAATCCAATTTAACAAAAGGTCTTATATTATTTTTTATTAAATTATTTTTTAATAAAAAAAAAACAAAATGGCTCACTTCAATACTCAACTCTTGACTTAAATCAAGATGTTTCATATTTTCTCATCCAAAGAACACATATTAATGGTAGATGTAAGATAGTGGTATTAGGTAATGTTCGAGATTCAGCGCCCCCCACTTGACCCGATATATCGTTGGGAGCAGTGAAATCAGTGTTAGTGAGCGCGTTACTTAAGAAGTTTTTTGAGACCTCTGACCTTTTTTCCCTTCTCTGTACTAAAAGGCGACGAGAATAGTAATTTTCTGCCATTTCGTAAACGTAAGGTTCAAATTTTTTATATAATCCAATATAATATCGTTGTTCGGGTATATTGTAGGTCGATTTTACCATCGATATTATTGTAAGACACACACTATTGAGGAGATACGTTTTTTTTTCTTATGTTGTTTTATTCAATTTTTAAAATTTATTAGATGTAAATTAAATCATTAATATTGTGTTTCCTAAATAAGAAATTTTTATTTTCAACCATTTGACTTTTGTTTTCTCTTTGTGATGATGTAAATATTATTTTTAAAACCGCCACAGGTGAAAATGGTCATTAAAACTTATCGATTAATTAAATGTATTTTATTTCAATGGTAATATACTTCAGGTCCAGGTAAGAGAACATCCTTCTTAAGAACCTGCACCAGGGGTTCAATAATTGGACACGTTGTAGCGACTGCCGCCTTAGAGAAGAAATTTGAATAAATACATGTTTATATCAGACTATACGAGTTTCACTACTTGACTGTAAGTGTTTAGAACCGATCGGGGTGGTCGAAAAATTTTTACAAGTTGGATGCAACCTAAAAAAAGTACTACAAAATTATATTTAATTCATAAAATAATTTATTTTTATTAGGTCTAAAATATTAAAAGATGCTATGTTGCCCAATAAGTATTTTTTCTTACATTTCTCTGTATAAAAATAGAATTTTTAATTTCCTCACATCGAAGGACACTACATTCGTGTGTCTCCTAGTAAAAGATGTTTAAATACTCTCAACAGGAAGCCCAATCGTTGTTACAAATTATTCCACAGCGAGATTGTGTCATGACGTCTCATCTCTAAAAACTGGCGAATTAGAGATATTAGTAATTTTCTTTTTTTTTTCATATCCCATTAAAATGTATACAAATCTTTAACGACCACTTTGGTCGTTCGTTTTTCCATATTATTAGAAATTGTTTATAATTATTATAATTATCAATCAATAATGAATTTAAATGTCATTCCTCATAAGAGTACTCCAAAAACATTTCAACAAAATGTTCAGCACCTAAGTACGTAACATCGGGCAATGTTCACTAACGTGAAGTCGTTTGATTCTCTGTCACTTCCCCTGAATTCACCTTTTTGTGACGCCTTGACGTCTCGTATCATTTCACACATTAACTTCAAAATATCCCCTCGGTGGGATCTACTACTTTCATAAATATACCGGCTAATCTTCCACATTTGATGTTTCAACTGATGACAAATGTCATCTGTGACGATCAAAGTCATATGAATTTCAAATAATCCGGGCTTTCCAACGTACAATCAAAGGTGTACCTTTAAAAATACAGGATATACCCTAATTATCCTCGGAACAATTCCTCTTATCTTTTATGTTTTTCATAACAGCTAAAACTTCCATTCTAAACTGTAATCTTTCGTCTTCATTGTATTTTACGACTGTGGGCAGAAGGGACGCGAAGAATGCTTCATCCTCATTCATAACTCTCGGATCGTTTGTCTCATCTATACCAACGAAATCCAAACCGTTACTGGCGTCGAAAAGTGGCGATTTCTTTGGTGATATCATTTCGGTTTCATCTATTTGTTTATTTCTCTTTCTGTTATAACTCGGTCTTACTTTTTCATCTTTTTCCATCTTGAAAAATGAAATGGGTACATCGATGCTGTAGGCGTCAACACTGCAATTCTCCTCGGGTGTTATTTTCGTTAGAAATTTGAGATGTTCATAGAAAAAATACTTTTTCTTAGGTTTACCCATTCTCGTCTTGAGGGTCTTCATGAAAGTATCGCGGATATTTGTCCATTTGTTAAGTATGAGTTCGCCTGAAAAAACAAAATGTAAGTTATCATAAATAGTACGTCTTTTTTGAAAGCGGGTCATTGATTCTATGAACCCTGTTACCCGACAACATTTGCGACTTCGAGCTACCGATGTGATTGCCAGCGTTTTGATATTTGGTAGAGGAAGGATGGGAAGGCGATCGAGATCTATGGCTAAAAAGGGCACAACCGAAAAATAATTGTGAATGATATACTTTTAAAACTAAACAAACAAGGCACTTTAATTAGATCAAATAAGAAAACAATGGGCTCACATCTATTGCTTTTGTTTTATCTAACGACTTTATCTCACGTCAGATAGGTTAGTGGCTGGGTGTCTCGCTTATTAATTCAGAGTTCTCAGACCAAATTTAAAATGTGGCAAGCCAATTAGTTTTTGCATGCTGTGCGTATTTTGGTTAATATAGTCTCTGAGAAAAATTTAGTTTTAACAAAACAATTACGGTTCTAGCATTAGGTAAATATTGCATTTAGCTAATTTGCTTATTTTTAGTGTTAGCGATGAGAGAGAAATTTAAATGTTTTATATGTATTTTTAATTCTCTAAGTACACAGTTCTCTAAAATATAGCGCGTCTTTTTGACGACTATGTCGTGTCGTGTTAAAATGGAGACGAGCACTAATGCATTGTTTACCCGTTATCCTCTTCATCTCCGGTGACATTTCTTCATAGCTCTCTTCCAAAATGGAAAATATTTCTTCCCACGCAGCTCTCCTTTCGACTCGGTCCTTGTAATTTTCCAACGATTTATCCCAAAGGCAGGGTCTATCACGGACGCTTTCTATAAGAAGCACGACATCATATTTAAAATCTTTAGGCATATTCACTAATAGTTACAATGTTTCCTTGGCTTATTTATCTACAAATAACTAAATGTTAATAATACAAAACACAGTTTACACTCCCTCGTCTGATACGTCACTAACAAGAATCAAAATGTCGGATCGTACATTGTAGCGCTGTCTCTGTCTTTTTACAAGCGTCAGAATGAGATGGAAATATAGACTTGAGGTCACCGACATCACGAAGCGTCTCGTGTGTAAGTATCGTGACGATATAAGAGCCGTCGTGTTATCCAACAACCAATATAAAATGAACTTTTCTCGCCACACATTATTTGACAGGAAAAGAAGATCGTGATCTTTTCATAGTTCATTTTTACTTGGTTTCTAAAAGGAGAGTCATTCGAAATTCAGATAAAATGGCACCTATTCAAGAATTAGTAATTAATGGAATTAAAGAAGCAATAACTTATTAGTATATTTATCAACATTAAACTTCCAATGAAAAATTAATGGGTTTGAATCTTTAATGACATAATATACAAACCAGTATCTACATACTTTTACGAATTGTACATAATATTTAATTAAAATAATATCTATAAATATTGTCTAAAAATAAGCTATCTGTAATTCTAATTGTAGTAATAAAAGAGACAAAGATCAGAACCCACTCTTCACTCATGTCCATTTGAAGTAATGTAAAGGTAGCGTGTGTGATTTTCAACTAAAGGGGTAAGCAGAGATCACATAGTGTAATACATAGTAACTATATAAACTACTCCAAAAGAGAAATAAATTTTAGTCGTCTTTAGTATATTCAAAAAAATATTTCTGGTAGGTTCAATTTAATAAGTATATTTTATTCAATAAGGCTTTCTTTTCGGATGCGTCTTCAAAGAAATTAGACTTACCCAATGTTTCATATAGTTTAAAAATGAACTAGAAAATGAATCCAAAAGAAGAACTCTAAAAATGAGTAATTTGATTTATCCAATGTTATTTCTATCGACTTAAATTAAATTTGTTTGCAATAATGTAACTGATAATTTTTTTTATTTTTATCTGTATTTGGCAATCAATTATCGTGTTTTATATTCAATGTAAAAACAACTTTGTGCCATAAAACATAATGATCAATATTGCGTAAGTATGCATGTCCATGATACAACGTCTCCCGCAGCACGGATCGAACTGCGCGCGCATTTCAGACATGTCATTTAAATTTTGTACGTGAAAAAATCCACGGCAACAGTTAAAAGGTTATTTTTGAAGATTTTACATTTAATGTTATCCATTTTAAATGTATTTCATATAACTTTAATTGCTAAAACATAGGCTTGATAAAAAAACCTTTTTATTTTTGCGTATTATGGTGATTTAAGTGACTGTCAATTTGTATATAAAAGGTGAGTTGTTTTTACATAATTGTAATTTTAAAATGATAGCGGTAAGCAGTGCTTTCTATTTAGCATCAAACACGCTCTTATACCTTTAGACTGCTCTAGGCTACGGGTACAGATCCATTAATAATGCTTCATGAATCTCCGTTCCTATCATAATTTACTCAACATATTCTTTTAATAGGGAATCCTTAATAGAGGATGGATGTCCTTAATAGGGGTATCCACTGCTGATATTGCCATATACTCTTGCAACATACTTTTTTGCGTTTCTGTTTTATGGCCTAAAAATGGTCTATCAAAGTTTATTTCTATAATCTACTAATATAAAAAAATGTTTTTCTTTTTATTCTATGAATGTTCTTTCTTAAATCTTTCACATGATATGTTAATAACTCGTATCAGTCCTCTGTTAGATAAAGATCTTACTGCCATGATTTCGACATCCAACCATTTCAAGCATCCCTAAACTTTTTTCTACACGAAGTTTTCATACACGATTTTCCTCCTTCTAACGTCGCTAGCTCGAAAGATTGGACGACGAAGTCGTAGTAAATTGATAGTTCCTGAAATTACGCGCATTCAAACAAATTCATCAGCTCATTATATTAGTAAAAATTTCAATTTGGCACAGCCTTCGCTTGGTGCTTTCGCTTCTTTTACGTACATACATCCTCCTCAGTCTCGGCCGCTTTTGAAATCAAGTTTCTTTAGTATTTTTTTATCAATTCGATCGATATAAGACACAAAAGCTACATAAAGTAAAAAAAAAAAACAAACATAACATTCAGAGCAGAATAGTAGCGACGAATAAAATCCTAACTCCAACCTATTGCTTTTGAAGAAGCGCTCATTTTCTGTAGGTTCAGTAGTTTGTCTGTGTGTCGTTCATCGGACATCGGTCAGGTTCCATCTGTGTCCAGACTGCGGTGAGCATGTGGACGGTGTGCGTGCCGGGCTGGGGCGCGGCGCTGGCGGCGGGCGCTCTGCTGCTGTACGGGTCGCTGGACGTGGCATACTTTGCGCGCATGATATACACCGTCGCGAGAGCACGATACTTCCGCAAGAAGGCCTGCATCCTGGAGACGACAGAAGTCAACTGTGAGTACCCGCCGTTATCTTATAGCAAGGGAACAGGTGAGCGGATCACAAATCTAAACACCGCTATCAAAATAACCTAATTACCTTGATAACCTTTCTGCAGGAGACAGGTAAAAGTATAGAGGATATTAGAAAAAAAATACATTTTTTATTTGTAGAAACACTTTTATAGGTACGGGAATTGTATTTATAGTCTACTTCTGTGATAAAAATGTAATCACATTAAGCGCCTGCCGTAATTACTACAGCAAAATGGCGAATTGATTATTTTGTAAGACACGAAGAGATGTTTAAGTATACGAATACGAACTTATAAAAGTATATTTTATACGACAGATATCGAAAATACAAATCGAATGACAACTCTCTTTTCAAAATCGGTCAAGCTGCTTAGACTACAGGTGACACAGTGGAACGGACATAAATACACACAATTGAAAAACATTACCCCTTTTCCGTTGAGCTCGCTAAAAAGTAGAAAATATAGAATAGCAAGTCTCCTTTGTTTCTTATCCTTTCGGAGTTTCTTACCCTTCTATAAATTGGATACTACAGAAATACAATGGCAATGGTCTGTGGATACGTTAAAAATTAAATTGTTTCCCTCTATTGTTTCTAGCTTGGTGTCTACTAAACGACATAGACACTTTGCTCTATCACATGAACAATGCACGCTACCTGCGCGAGCTGGACTTTGCACGCGCAGACTTCTACGAGCGCACGGGTCTGTACGCCAACATCAAGGCGGCGGGAGGCGCGGTAGTGCAGGCTGCGGCTACTATCCGCTACCGCCGCTACCTCAAGCCCTTCACACGCTTCAAGATTACATCGAAAGTGAGCTGTGTCTTTTGAGGATATTTTAAGTTTTAGTAACTGATCTACAAGTATGTGCACAATATTGTTACAATATTTACCGGCTGTTGGGGAAGTTTATTCTTTCTCATGCACAATCAACAATTACGCGAGTTTGTCTGTCTACTGTTGATCTATACTAATCTCCATTGGTGAATGTCTATTGCCTATTTGTCAACTGTGTACGCTATACTGTCGACTGTCTATTATCCACTGCTTACTTTCGACTGTCGAGTGTCTACTTTGGACAATCTACTATCGTATTGTCTGATGTCGGCTGTTGATTTTAGACTGTCGACTGCGTGTGCTCCATTCTCGTGTTCTGTGTATGCTCTATCGTTCAATATGTTATTCTTAGGCAGTGTACTGGGACGAGAAGACGTTGTTCATGGAGCACGAGTTTGTGGGTCCGGGAGGGTTCGTGCACGCGGTGGCGGTATGCCGGCAGCGCGTCATCGATACGTCGGCGGCGGCCATCGCCGAGCTGCTGCTGCAGCTGCACTGCGCTGGCACCTGCCAGCCCACGCCAGCCAAGATGCCGCCGGAGGTTAGTCAGCAATTAATACAATTTCTGATTATATTTATTTGTACCTAGCCTTATTTATTAACCGTTTCTTTTTTTGTTATTTGCCGGTGAAGGCATTTGTTTCTTATTTTCATCGTTGGAAATTATAAACTTGATTTCACGTGCTGAGAATTCTAAGGTAAATGCCAAAACTTGTTAATACCATAAAATTAAATTTCGTCTCGTGGTAGGAGTCCCTTACAATCAGTTTAATGGACTCTAACATTGACCAGATCATATGGATTCGAGAGGCGATTGACTTGCATGCGGCAATTTTTATTTTCTACTCGACTTTTTGCATTAGAGTGAGATTACGACACAACAAAATAATACGTTTCAGTTGGAACTATGGGTGCAAAGTAATGAGATCAGCTCGGCCAAGCTCCGAGCTCCTCAAATTCCGCAGTCCATTCTGCACACCTCGCATCCCCTCAGCTGTGGCGAAATGGTCCCGAGCCTGGACACCGAGTGAGACGGGACACACTGTCCGAGCGAGACTCTACGGTCCCGTTCTCGCGCACCGAAGCAATCGTAAGTGCAAGTGAGATATGAAACCGTAGGTATTTTGGGCAGTGTTAAAAATCATTCTCTTTAAAGTTGTCGACAACTTCGGACATGAGTTTTGTCGTTAAGAAGTTTAAATATGCGATTAGACAGCTTGTGGTGTATAAATCCAATTTTAACATATGTGAACTTTGTTAGATAGACAATTACTGAATTTGTTTATTGAGTATCGTATCATTATCGAATTAACTTCTTATATTATGAAAAAAAAACAATCATTAATATTGTAATTTTCCAATATAAACGTTTAGAATTATAAACAAAATTAAACCATTACGCTATTTAATCACGTTGTATTTACTAAACTGATTTATATTTAAATTGGTCGGTAGAGTAAAATCATTAAAAAATTTGGTTTCCAGCCTTTGTATTCATGTATATCGTAAATCGCGCGAGTTGTACCTTAAAATTATAAATTTGTATATCTAAGACTAATTGTATTTAAAGTGTTAAACTTTTTAAAACTTAGAAGTATTTACTGTCTTGAGTCTTAGAAGTAAGTATTACGCTGAAAGAAATTGCTTTTACTTTGAAGTTACCTTTTATGACATCAAAAAAAAAGAGAGATCATGATTTATATATGAGCAAGGAAAGACTTTAGTTTAGTTACCTACCTTTATAAAGTTAATATTTGATGTCAATCTTAAACAATATTTTAAAAACAAAATAGGCCGTAGAATATCTATATAATAGAAATACCATATAGGTAGAGAGTACGCGTTGTATAAATATCAATAGCAGGTATCGATTCTTTAATTATATATGTATATTTTTCTATCTATCTTCACTGTACTGCATCTTTTTTTTTATGTTAATCATATTTTCCAATATAATTCAATTTTAGGAATATGCTTGTGTAAAATGTAATCATAGAATTTAATGTAATTATGTAATTGAATTTCTAATAATCTCAAATACTTTGGGTGTTGTAATTTCAAATTAGAAAAATCACTGATCAATAAATAATGATTTGCGTAACATATCTGTAATTATAGTTTAAATAGAAAAAAAATTAACAGATTTTTTTTTATTTTTAAAATAATAAATAGTGCTTTAGCCGCTATTTTAAAGAAGTGATGTGACACGTTGTACGATTAAATCGTTTTAAAAATATAAATGTCCCGTGTTTGTTGTGCTAAATTTTTTGTGTGCTAATATAATCGTTAAACTTTACCCATAAGTGTTATAATCGCACGCACAAATAAAACGATCGTTGTTCGCGCTAGGTATCTATGTGATATAACCAGCTCCTTGACATTTTTATTGTAAAAAAATATTGACAGTCTCCGGTGACGTCGCCATTTGACAACTAGTACATACTATGCATATAGGTACAATATAATAGTTGCATAATCATTTTAAATTTCGATGTTTAAAATGGATTTAAATAAATTTTAATTTGAAATGTTTGCACAAACTTGTCTGACATTATTTGTGTCTGCATTTAATTATCGAATTGATTATCAAGAAAGAAGTATTCCCATAAAAAATATACATGCAACACAACACAACAAATATTTATGTAAAACGTACGGTCTACGTAAAATATTAATTTGAACTCTTTTAAATAGAAACGATTGTATATTCAATGATATAGTCTTAATGTTTCTATTAATTAAGTAAGACTACGGATGATGAAAAGAGAGGTGAAATATTTTGAAATAATGAGAGAGAGAGAGCGACATAACTATGTTTTCGAACTTTTCTCTCATTCAGATATGTCATTCCTTTGTTTCTATTAAACAAATATGTTTATTTTTCAAGTATATAATTTTAAAATGTGACTTGAAGATAATTTCTAATCTCAAAACAATACTCTGATATTATTCAACATAAAAAAATATTCATTTATTTTTTTTCTAATTTTATACATTACTTACAATAATCAAATATTGTAGCATTATATATATTTTAAACAAGCAATGCTTTTATTAAATTTTGAAAACGTAGGCATTTGTTTTACATCAATCGACTCTATCGTTGTAATAGATAGAAAACTTTTATCAATATCATTATATTTATCTGTCTGAAATAAAGTTTTATGTGGCTGAATGTACTTTACCCTTATTTAAACGTAGATTACGTGTGTGTAGACGTGACTTTAATTTAGATTATAAAAAAAACTTATTTCATGTTTTGAAGATAGATTGCATCAAAAGGGGTTTGAAGATTTTTGTATGAAGAGAGGCCTTAATGGCGGTCGCCATTTTTTTTTTACAAAACAGTCGTGGTCAATGAAACTTATATATTTGGATAGGGGACACTTATACGTATAGAAAATGTCCGGTAGCATAATGTCCTAAAGTGTCACGTTCCTGAGATATTCATTGATGATAATACCTTTTACTCTATCGAATTCATATTTTGTAGTTACAGCCAAATATCTGTCTGAAATGTCATGTCGGAAACTTCATAGACAATTTCATCGTGCTTGTTTTAAAAGTTTAAAAGGACGTTGGGACTAAAATTGAAAAAGTTAAAAATGTTGCAAAGATTATAAAGAGTGACAATATAACAAATATTTGTTGTAAAAGTAATTGGGAGTTTTAGTCGGCTACGTCTCAGTCTACGCACGCTTTATCAACCTTATGACTATGTAAAGGTAACTCCTTTCCAATATTACTTTCAATGGCGTAATTATTCTCTAGGTATCTATTTTTTATAGAAGAACGTGGCGAACGACCTGCAACAAGCATTTGCGAGTTCCAGATACTCTGCTTACCTTTAATAGACAGAGGAGGGGATAGATAGAAAAATTGAAATTTCCTTCTATCCATCGCCTTCCCCGTCAAATCCTATAACAACTAAGACCTCCGGCACCTCACATATCAGACGAAACGCAGAAAACTTCTTACTTCATCATCATGTAAGGTCGTGGTATTTCACCAGTATACCACTGCTAAAAACTACTGTTGAAAATCTTTGTTCAATAATGAATAAAATTTCTGGACGTACCGATTGATTATTATCTAAGAAACAAATACATCGATTAAGTATATTTAAAAATACAGTTAAACACTTTTACCCTGTCCAAGTACCAGGTATGTATATGACTTGATAGTCGTCTGTAATTTCAAAATAGTCTCTCGACATCTTACGAAATTGATTGATTATTTGGCATTGTCACTTACCTTTTTTGAAGACACGGCCGGCGCACCTGAGACGCGTACGCAAACTGTAACCGGGTCACCCGACAGAAATACTCGAGTTGTGTGAACGACCGGCATCCTCTTACCTCAATTGAGTCGTTTTACTTGACCAAGACTAGGAATTCCTACCCCGGAATGCCTGTGTAAATTTAATTATTGCACAATAATAATAACGGTAGTTGATTTAATAAAATCAATAAACCTGACTGACTGTTCTCTATGGCACCCATCACGCATAGAGACTAGAAGCGTGGGGCGCCCTCCTTCGAGGTGGACCGATGACCTCGTGAGGACGGCAGGAAGTCGCTGGATGCGGAAACGGAGGACTGCATACTGAAGAAGGCCTATGTCCAACAGTGGATTTATACAGGCTGACAATAATGTTGTATAATGTAGCTTCGTTATTTTTGTTACCATAGATAATATTTATAAAGAGTAAAATTATGTGTCGTCTTAAAGTGGTTTTGGACTTACCCCACTATTAAATTTCTGTTGTGCGCCATCAATTCCACCCTACACAGGTCTCATCAAATCATCACGAGTTAACTATCGATACAGGTACGTGCTTAAATAAAATAGGGCCAAATAGACGATTCAGAAATCGTTGGCGGTTCTTGCGCGGACTTGTGGGCTATTTATAAATCGACTGCGAGCTTGGGGTGCTTAAGCCTTGCTCAAATCGGACTCCATTGGAAATAACACAACCTAACAGAAAAAAAATCAATGTAAAAAAATTTACACATTGTCTTGGCTAAAAAGCAATACCAGACCAAATCCTCAAAGGTTTTGCCTTTTTGTTACCGCCCCTGATTCAACTTTTCTTTTGGTGGAGAATTTTGTTGAGAACGCTGTTCTTATGGAAAAAGGCTATATTTTATTCTTGAATAATATATAATAAAATAATAATAATAAGTGTTATAGCTTACAATCCCATGTGAATGATAAATATAATTAAAATACTTTTTTTGGTTCGTTCATTCGAGTGTGAAAAATTATAGGGCATAAAATATAATGCCGCTCGAATTATCTAGTTTGGCCTGTTTAGCGCGCTCGAATTAACTGGAGCGTATAAGTTAAGGGGTTAAGAATGTTATATATGAAGAATTTTAGTTTACTTGGACCATGTAAGTGTTGATTGTTTAATTCCTCCCACCTCAGCCTATGGTCGTCCGCTGCTGGAAATAGCGGCCTCCCCCATTGATCGCATCATTGGGGGGAAATGTGCCATAATCGCCACGCTTGGCAGGCGGGTTGGCGATCACAGTATGTTCCACCGTACTAAGAAAAGGACGCTGCTGCCCATCCTCCGGTCGTCTTTACATCCAGACTCAAGACAGACATGTTCATGCACACAAATGTTTGTCCTGTGTGGGAATCGAACCCGCGTTTAATTCCTAATTCTTATTAAATGTGTATTTTGTCTTTTTCATTTCGTTAAAATCTGTCTCGTGTAAAAGATTGTATGTGCGTTATATTGCCTAAGGCGTTACCATCACATCACACCGGACAGGAGAGTGACCAAGTTTTAGACAGATAGACAATGGGTTATATAGGATTTGGTAGGGTAAAATAAATGATTTTTTAATTGTAATGTACACAATTTATTCATATCGTATAGTGTCTCTTATACAAAGATATAAGTTGTAAAATCCTCTTTCGCGGTCCGAATAAATAAATACTTAGTTTAACTTCCTTCAGTCCTACCACGTGCCCTATAGGGCATCACCAGGAGTTAAAAACTCTTACAACTGAAATCCTTGCGATCTAGCCTTCATAGGATTTGATATATTTGAAAATTCATAAACCAATTATATTTTCACGACTTTTTGATTTGGCGTCATTAAATGTGGAAAAAGTATACGCGTCGTCTTAATGGAAAATAAACGCTTTGCGCTAAACACGTATTTCTCGAACAAAAGCAGCTTTACGATCAGATCGCTTAACGAAATTTCGAGAACAAATGTCAGAGGTCCAACTGATTGAAGTTGTCGAGAGATTTTATTAAGAAATGTACAAAAATATATTAAATAACTATTTTAAAGGTAGGTATGTATTCTCAAAGGCACTGGTATTCTTAATCTGGCTCAATACTTTTTGCATTACATTAGGATTTAATGAAACCTTAAAAACTATTTTGCGATTCCATGATAGGTTACGAGTGAATATCTCATATTAATTTTTTTTTTGGTTTGGAACTTAACGGGCATTCCGATCGAGAAAGACAATATACATTTAAAATTTATAAATATTCTATGCTGGACTTATATTAACTTATATCGACTTACTAACTAGCACTTAGGTTGAACTTAGTCTTTAGCCATCGATTTTAAACTACCGAGTCTTCGAATAGATGAAACAGATCTACTGCACTTACTTATTACATAACATATACATTATACATAGCTCACCACTAAAAATGCATTTTTTTATAACTATCACTGAGTAGACAAGTTTAATCTGCTCGAAAAATCTGCGAACCGAATGTTTAGTCTCAGGGCGAGGCGCGAGGTGGCGTCGCCGCAGCCTTACACTAACACCGATACATACAACTACTAGGAAGGATTAAAAATGGGCGATGCGACTTGGTCGCGTAAGCTGCGCATATCATACAAATATATAAATCATCTCTTTACAAAGTGGTAACTTCGTCTGCTTGGGAGGGGAGACGGCTTGTAGGTGCGGCGGCGGACGCGGCTGGGGTGACCACAGGTCACCGTTCAGTGGTCGTGTGCGCGTGCCTTGTTCTGATGCATCATGTTCTTCAGCGTCGCTACCTCGGTGGCCAACCGTGCCAGCTCCGCCTTCAGGTGGGCGTCTTCTTCCTCGATGAGCCTATCTTCGGGCCGCTGCGGCCTGTAGTCGACGCCAAGCGAGATGCCGGAGTCCCTTTCGTCGCTTGAGCCCTCGCCGTCCCAGGAGGGCGAGGAGCGCGGCCCCGGCTCCTGTTTGATGTGTTGGAGAGACAGCAGAGCGCTGGCCACGTCCTTGTCGCCGAGGTGGGTTTTGTGGCGCAGTTTGAGAGGGAGGCAGTTGTTCTCGGGTGCGTACTGCTCCGTCGTCTCGTCGCCGGAACCGGATAGCGAGGACAGCTCGTAGGGCGAGAGCGCGCGGCGCGTTCGGGACAGGTTGAGCACGGAGCCGGGCGGCTCGTAGTGCGCCGGGTGGGGGTAGTACGCCTCTGGCGCTGGGAGTCTCTCCTGATAGGGCTCTGGCGCTCGCTGTGGCGGCGGTGAGGGCGGCGAGGCTGGGGGCGCGGGCGGCGGAGGCGGCGGCGCTGGCGGGAATAGCGCGCCGGTCGATAGCTTGGTACGCTTGGAGCCGCAAAGCACCTGATCGCAGGTGGGCAGCGTGGCGAGGACCTGGTCGATGCTGATCAAGTTGTCCCCGCAGATGCCATACTTCTCCTTGATGGCGTCGAGCTGAGCCTTAAGCACGTGATTCTCCTTGGACAGCTCGACGACGCGCTGCTCGAGAACCATGTCGTTGAAGCGGCGCTTCTCGCGCGAACGCTTGGCGGCCTCGTTATTGCGCCGCCTGCGATCCCAGTAGCCGTCGTCCTTCTTACTGTCTGGGATGAACTCGCGCTGCTTGCGTTGCCCGAAGAACTCCTTCCGCTTGAAGTCAAAGTTGGAGGGATAATCGTGGGGGTCCCCAGGCGGGCCGTTGGACGGCGGCTGGTCGAGAGGGAAATGCGGGGAAACGGAGAGGCGCGCG
>DWLR01000619.1:0-23781 GCA_018246295.1 Papilio alexanor hazarajatica | reverse complement strand
CATTTGTGTGCATGAACATGTCTGTTTGTCTTGTGTCTGGATGTAAAGACCATCGGAGGATGGGCAGCAGCGTCCTTTTCTTAGTGCGTTGGAACATATTGCGATCGCCAACCCGCCTGCCAAGCGTGGCGATTATGGCACATTTCCCCCCAATGATATGTGGGGGAGGCCTATGCCTATGTCAGTGGACGATCATAGGCTGAGGTGAAGGAGGTGAAACAAATAAAATAAATAACCATTTTATTGCCAGAAAAAAAACACAAACACAACCTAACAAAGTGCATAACAAAAACGAGACAGTTATCTTGAATTACGCCCATTTTTGCCATCGACTAAAGATTTAAGGAGCCCGTAAAGAAATTTAAGTCAAATTTAAGTTTCAGTTTAATCACTGCCAAAATTTCACCGAAAATCTTAGAATACCCTTAAAAGATATGGACTCGATATTTGAGCTAAGTCTTTTAGAGCTAAGTGACGGTTCAGATGTAGCATTATTATACAGTTGATTAAATAACTAATCAAATTTTACTTAAATCGTCATATACTTTTAGTGAGACGGATTTTTTTACCCAATATGTGACAGTAAAAAAGAACACGTTTTGAAAATCCGAATTGAAAAATTAATATTCACACCTGTTGTGTGAATATTAATTTTTCAATTTACCAAATCCTATTTTTATTATTTTATGACATCTAAGGACCTAACAAAGCAACATTGTAAAAATTTTAAAAGTTAATTTTTTGACCTGATTTGTAATAAACACGCAATCCCGTACAACCGAAAGGTCCAGCCTAAGTAGAAACATCATCAGCCCATTTGACAATATAGATCGAAGGTCAAGTTACATTGGCAATTTCAAAATGTCTTTTTAACTTTGTACTATCTTTGAACCATTGTCATTTTATAGAATATCATATATAGCAAACTAAAGTTTTATCCCAATCAACTAAATAGTCATTTTATAGCTTTTTTTCTGAAGAAATATTTAACGTAACACTTTAAATTTATATAACTTTTTTATTTATGTACCGAGTTAGATGAAATAAAAAACTAAATCTAACGATTGAAGCTAATTACTACACATTGGTGAAAACCGCATCCAAATCGGTTAAGCCATTGAACAAAGGAGGTTAGCGCGAACATTGTAACAGACAAACAGACAAACAAACATTTTATAAATTGTTGTATTGAGTTCTTCAGCATTGGTAAATACCACCTGTAATTATAGTTCTGCAAATTTATTTTCCATGTACAGACACGGATCAGTTACGATTTTATTGTATGTATAGATTAGAGAATTAATTACAAGTGGTAAATCGCGGAAGTCCCGGTTGGCGCGGTTGGTAAGTTGCTTACCTTTCACGCCGCAGGTCGTGGGATCGATTCCCTGCAAGACAAACATCTGTGTGCATGATTATGTCTGTTTGTCTTGTGTCTGGATGTTAAGAGCACCGGAGGACGGGCAGCAGCGTCCTTTTCTTAGTACGCTGGAACATACTGCGATCGCTAACTCGTCTGCCAAGCGTGGCGATTATGGTATATTTCTCCCCAATTATGCGATTAATGGGAAGGCCATGTCCAGCAGTTGACGATCGTAGGCTGAGATGGATGGATTGAAGGTATATATCACTCGTTTTTACATTTTCTATCGCCCTGTCCTCTGTACTTTTTTGTTTTGATCGAAGTTTAAGGATACCCTAGTCAAATATATTGGACTAGTCATTATAAAATTTTAACAACTTCGAGTTAGCCTGAGTAAGCTTCTTACTATTATAAGTTATAAAACTTACGACAAACTTAGATTCTCAAGTGCATATATGCTAAAAAATAAAGATAATAGATGAAAAAAAAATATGTTTATAATCAATGTTTAGGAATTTAGATGTGCTATGGCAGGGCCACTAAATATTTATTTTCCTCATTCGTAAGAAACGAATTTGCTTAAGGTTTAGTAACGAGTACTTATGATTCGCAGAATTCACAAATGTCTGAGGTCAACATTGAGATTCTACGGACAGATATTAATAGTACAATGATATTTAGTAAAGCGTGAAGTAGAAGTCTTCAGCCTTTCATCTGATGAGTGAGGTGCCGGTGGGGTGAGATGACGGACAAAGGAATACTCGTCCTCTATGCACCGTTTTCTAATAATGAAAGGATGGAAAGGGGAGGTAGGTTCCCGAGGAAGGTTGGCGTAAGCAGGCGACCAAAACCAACCAAAGTATGGATTATAACAAATTCTGAGACATATGGAGGAATGGTACATACTTTAATACTTGTGGTATATTTTATTAAAATATACATTTATTGACTCTGTTGTCTGTTTATTGACATACCGTTAGGGGATTTCCATGTGATCTTACAAAATGAAATGTTTTCTTTGATAATTTGTCAGTTATCATATGATTTACTAGTTTAGGTAGGTAATAATAAAGTTTAAAATCACTTAACTTTTAACTAAATTTTGGTACTTGTATTTGTATTGTCGTCTTTGTATGGACATTTAGCATTTATTTGAGTGGTATAAATTGTGTTTGATAATTTTAGTGGACTATTAAGGTTAGATATTTCGAGTGTTCAAGATGTTGCTAAAACTACTTGTTCTGTTGGTTCTGGCGACGAGTTTGTTTGAAGTCCAGGCTGGTATGTAGTAATTCTGTTTCATAATTCATATATTAATAGTAGTAGTTTGGTATACGCATTGTAATAAGAATATATGTAAAATTATTCTTAACATCCTGGTCCTTTGATGATAATTTCATATTTGTTAATTTGATATAGATTTGAATTTGAACGTTGTTTTTTTAGACTTATGTATTGGAAACATTTCATTGTTTAATGATTATAAACAGTTACATTTTATTACAAATGCTAGTAAAATATGTGATGTATTTTCCTATTTTACTTATGGTTATTAATTATTTTAGTAGATAAATTTGGACCATTAAGTTTCTTGTTATACTCTTGTAATTCTACACTTGGATTTGTACTTGAGTAATTTAACAAGCATGACCCGCCATCATCACTTTTGTACATATATCGTATGCGAGTGATATTATTTTTAACGTTTGTCTGTACATATATTTTACAGGCATCCGCGTAGTCCGTTCGCCTCAATTTGGATCAGCCAGCCGAGCTAGTGCGAAAGCCAGCGCTGGAGGATTCGGACCACCGAGACAATTCGGGCCAGGATTCGGTGGTGGAAAACCAAGGTTCGGTGGTCCTAGCTTCGATGCTAGGCCGCGATCTGGTGCGAATATCAGCATTTCAAAGAGTGTCAGCATAAGCACAGGAAACGGTGGCGTTGCCCAATCGAACGCTCAGTCTGCTTCATCTGGTTAATGAAGAGATATTAAAAGACTTTCATCTACGATGCCCACTGTTTATTGGATGTTGATTGATACATCCAAATGTATAATATCTCACTTTACTCTGTTACCTTAAGATAATAAATTTATGTAAAAAATTGCAACTTTTGTATTTATTTGCCTTTCACGTACAATAAAAATAAGACAACAGTAATTACATTTTCGCAAACCTTATCATTTTTAATGTAATTCCTGTTTGTGTTAAATCATCATCATCATCTCAACTCATGATCGTCCACTGCTGGACATAGGCAATCCATATATAAGCAAAGGAAATAATATGAGGAAAAGAATAAGATGGATACTTGAAAAAATTACTTTAACAATAGTGTGCTTTTACCAATGGTTGACCATCTTTAAATACCTTCTACACATACTCACTGATAGAAAATAAAGTGGAAAACAAATGGTATGTATTTGTGTATGTAATTACACATATAATATAGAATTACCCACAAAAAGTCTTACGCTGTCGCGGGGACTTTTAGAAAACTCCTCAAGAGCTAAGCTCGCCTGAACCTGTGCATTGTAATCTTTCTATTGTATTTTTTCTACTGCGCACAAAAATTTAATTAAAATAAAAAAAAATTAAGAAAGTCGTTCGTTTTAGTAGCATTTTATGATACGTTCTCAATAAAAGTATGGTGGGTTCCCATAATTTATTTTCAATTTATAATTTATTTTTATTTTTATATATAATTTATTTTTATTTTATATAATTTATTTTTCAAACTCAGGTTATTCCAACCTGAGTTTGACATGCATCGCAGTACAAACTGGAATGCTGAGTTGTTTTTCCGCTAGGTCATAGCTTAAATTAACGGATACTATATATGTAAAGGATAGGTTACACTTAATGATGTTAAGGACTGCTCTGCCACCTCAAAACTCCATGAATCTTTAGCTGTGAGAACATATTGAGAAATTTGGCAAGCGGTTTCAAATCCCGGTCTGCTCACGTTCCATGCGGTTTTTATAAAACAGAACTAAAAGTTTTATTACTCATGATATCAGTAATAAAATCTGCTATAAAATACAATTAGGAAGTTTGAGGAAGAATTAATAATGCACGTTTCATAGAAATGCATTCGAGCTTTACTTCGTTGTCAATATTAAAATGCTAAATACAAATTTCTTGACAAATAACTATAATAATGTGGTTAATTTTTTTTTGTAAAAAAAATACACAGCAAATAAGCTACTTAAAGTGAAAACTAGGGAAAGTGTAAAATTCAATGTCGAGAATAATAAATTGATGGTTTTAATTTTAAAGAGAAATATCCGGAGAACTTATAGATCCATCTTTAAAGTGGTTTTAATTATGAAAACTGTTTTATTTGTTATTGAGTTTTTGTATTTATTTATTTGGTATAATCCATTTATTCGTAATCATTTAAAATTGCCATTCGTAAATACCTAGACATCTGCGACTTTAGAATATTACAACACTTTATAATTCACTATTTATTTTTATTTTTATTTAGAATTGAATTCAGGTTCCATAGCCACTTACTAACTAGTTACGGACTCACAAATTTTATTGTTGCCTCCATACAGAGAGTACGTTGCTGCGCGGATTAATATTATATTATTGCATATACATCGTGAATAAAGACGACCGCAAGTGTCATACTCTTTTATAGGGTTTACAGAGTCTTTGTTTAATGGCTTAATAGACAAACATGACTTGACATACATGTTTTGTAATATTTCCTGAAAATCGACAATCATTGAATCAAGTAAGCTAGGATGTGAAACCACGAATACTACTTAATAGACAAACATGACTGTTTTGTAATAGTTCCTGAAAATCGACAATAATTGAAGCCACGAATATTACTCTCACCTACAACTAACTACTCGTGAAGGTAAGCTTCAGCCCGGATATCATTCTGGAAAATAAAAATATCCAAACATGACGTAATTTGGTAGCTATAAAATGTCAAAGCAGTCCATGAAAATAATAAAAAACCACACACATTTCCTAAAAATAGTGCTAATAATAATGTTTACCTTACAATTTGACGCTGCCTTTAATTTTAATCTACTATTCTTGGAAATAATTTATCGCATCTTGCTTATATAACACTGACGCGATAGTTTTCTCATCAGAATAGATTCAGATGTTCCACAAAATGGCTAAAGCGTCCATACTTCTGATAGGAATCTGCGCCTTCGCTGTCCAAGGCTCTGTGCTGCGAGATGAAGGTAAAGAAAATATAAAAATTACGTAATTTCTTGCTAATTTGATCCTCCGATGAGTAAATTGGTTTTCAAATTATATTTTAAAGTGAACTGTGTAAAATATGTAGAGATACATTTCTTTGCATGAATTTTATACGTCAGCTAGTAACTGTTATGCCGTAATTCAGTTTATTTGATAATTTATTAATATATACGCTAAGACGTCTCAATTAATTAGACTACTGTTCTAGGCTTCCTAAAAGTAATCAAATTCAGTAATTCACTGTATTACTACAGATAAAATACCCACGAGGTATCACGTATACATTAAATTTTATTTCTTCTTTCAAGAGAGGAAAAGTTAAATGTGTAACTAGGATATTTTTAATCTCTTAAACAACAAACAAACACGACTATATATAACAATTATTTTTATCAACTACTGTTTTCGAAAAATGTTTTCCCATGTTTCAGATAGGGTCTTAAAGCGGCAAGCACGATCTCCAGTTCCCTGTGACGAATGTGACTCCCCTGGAGTTCCAGCGCCGCCCCCACCGCCGCCACCTCCGTCCCCACCAGGTATACCACCCGTATTTCATACAGAACAATGGAGCGGGCTGACTCATAGCAATGGTGGCCAAGAAGTATTCAGTGGTGCTGCCGCTTCCATAGACGGAGGTGCGCAAACTGGAAGTCAAGCATTTTCTTTAGCTTCCGCCGCTGGTGGTGACAGTAAAAAAGAAAAAACAGTCGCACCAGAATTATTAAGCAACAGATTCGGTTTCGACAAAGATTCTGATAGTTTTGGTCAATCATCAGGTGGCGACAGCGGCTTCGGTGGACAGAGCATTGGATTTGGCGGCGGTAAGAAATTCAGCGGCAACAAGAGCAGTTTTAAGGAATCACATTTTTCGATCCAAAGCGGAGATGAACAATTCAGGAAAGGCTTTGGTTTTAAGGATGGTGAATTTTTTCACCACCGACAATTTTACAAACCCGGTCATGGTCATCAAGGCTTCGATGGAAACGGACAAACTCAAGGAGGATTCGCTGTAGGATCTGCATCACAAAGCTCTTCCTATGCTTCAAGTGGTAGAAATAACGGAGACGCAGGAGCAATCCAGTTCGAAGGACAAAATTCAGACAATAGAGATGTAAACACTCAATTTGGTCAACATTCTGGATCAGGTTTCGGGGGAGGTTCAAGCAGTGCAAGTTCTGCATTTTCTGGAAACACGCAACAACAACAACGACTACAACTAGGATCACAAAACGAATTTGGAAGAAGAAATCATCATTCTGGTTTCGGTTCAACAGGACAGCTTGAAGGTGGAAATTCTGGATATGGTAGCCAGGACGGTAACTTTGGACAATCAGTTTCAGGATATCATTCATTTGGTAAAAGCAATGGATTTTCTTCAAACGAACAACAACAAAATTTACAGATAGGATCAAAAAGATTTGAATCTGATGGTTCAAGTGGAATTCAAGATCAAGGTTTAGGTTCAAGCGGTCAGCTTGAAGGTGGAAGCTCAACCTTTGGTAGTCAAAATACTCACTTTGGACAATCAGGATTGGGATATCATTCAAATGGTCAAAGCAATAGACAACAACAAAGCAACGCTCAATCCGGTCAATTACACATTAGTTCAGGTTTTGGGGCAGGCAGTGCAAACAGTGCAAGCTCTTCTTCTACCGGGAACCAACAACAGCAATCGAATCTTGGATTACAGACAGGTTTTGTATCTGACGGTGGAAGTCAAAGTGCTGGTTTCGCAAGTGGAAGCAAAGGTAGTCAAAAGGGTCAGCAAGAATCAAGTTTCAATTCATTCGGCAAAAGTAATGGTTTTTCGGATAACGGGCAACAACAACAACAACAACAACTGCAGCTTGAATCACAGACAGGCATGGAAACAGGTGCTGGAAGTGGTCAGGGAGGATTTGCGTCCGGATCAAGTTCTTCGAGTTCAAGCCATTCCAGTGGGTCATCTTCTGGAAGTTACGATTCTCATCAGCAAGAGCATAGCGACCTTCACACCGGCTTAGGTGGAGCTCTACAACTTGCGGCTCAGGGCTTGAAACAAGCTCAGGATCAAAACAGCGGCTGCAGCACCTGTGGTAAAAGCAGTTACGCCCTCAGCAACGCCAAGAGTCACAGCGGTTCAGCTATTGCCCTCTCTGTAGCCGGTTAAAGTCAGCATAATAAAACGACCAAGAAAATGAGTAACAAATTATCTATTATATTACGTTCATTACTTTTGCATATTTAAATAATTATAAAAAAATATTTCCTTAATTTCTGTTCTATTTTATTTCACTTTGAATTCTTAAACAAAACTTGAAAAATAGGAAGATTGGTATAAAATTAAATCATCCATTAAATTAGATTCAACTTTTATTTTCCGTTCTTTTCCTCGCTCAAATTACAGTAAGTAATTACTAATAATAAAATACACTACAAAGAGCAAATAAATCTTGTACACCAGTGCAATTGTGGTGGACGATTATGCTGATGTTAAATAACGATGGAGTCTAAAAATTAACATGTACTCGTATCTGTACTGTGAACGAGTGCGAGGAGTATCTTATCATATCATAACATCCATCCATCTAAACCTATGATCGGTCACAGCCGAACATAGGTCTCCCTCCCCCATTGATCGCATCGTTAGCGGAATAATCGCCACGCTTGGCAGGCGGGTTGGCGATCGCAGTATATTTCATCGTACTAAGAAAATGACGCTGCTACCAGTCCTCCGGTGGTCTTTACATCCAGACTCAAAACAAACAGATATGTTCATGCACACAAACGTTTGTTCTGGGTGGGAATCTCATAACCTACGGCGTTAAAGGCAAGTATCTTAATCTGTACTCTAAGCCGTAGACTATCGACGCTTTAAATTACTATTCAATAAAATTTAAAAGATTTTCATTTAGTTGTGTGAAAGCAGAACTGTTGTTGCGGAAAGCATTTACTGTAACACCCAATTCCTACTAGTTACCTTTATTAATTTATACTGGTGTAATACAATTAAAACCATGTTGCAATATGATGATGATTTGATCGTGTTGGAAATGGGCAAGAATAAATTACACCCTCGCATCCATAAAAAATTGTAATGCGCTTTTGAACGGCATGGTTTGATATAGGGAAATAAAATTGCTTAGTTTCTTTTATTTTATTATTTTTCCCCTTTATAAATTTACTATTTGAATGTTTAAGTAGGGATTGTGGATTTGATTCCTGTTAAAAATCTGCGCAATGTTTCCAGAAAAAATGTGCTCGAGAATAAGCTCAGAAAAATTTGGGCTCGTGTTATTTTACAGATTTTTTTTTATTCTATTGTGTTTTAACATCTAAAACTAGAGGCATTAAGACCAATTTAACAAGAGCCTTTAATTAGAAGTAGGTTGTTACTACATCATACTTTATTGTTTATAAACATTTCTTCCATTTGCTATCGAAGTTTGTGGTTTGAAAGTCATGTAAGTCAATCATTTTTGATTGTTATTGTTTTTTTTTATTTTTGGTTCTTCCTTTTAGAAGGCCTACATTTTTACAAATCAGAAGATATTTTTGCCGCGAAGCAATGATGTAAAAATTAATTATAGGGCGATATATAGAGCCAATAGCTAAGTATTATCGGGGCATGCTACTAACTTACTTCTAATGGTGGCTTGCTTGTTGCAGATGCCTTTGGATAGCGGTCACATAATATTGTGAACCACTTGTTCGTTTGCCACCATATTCTATGAAAAAAGAGACGTATGCATATCATTTAAAAGACAACATTACGTAATCGAAATTAGCGTTAAGACTGTTCACATAGAACCTTAGAAATTACAGCGACTTTACTGTGACTTCACACCTTACGTAGAAGTCGGCACGTTTTATTATCACCTTTGTTCGAATCAGGAACTGATACTCGTGGTTTTCGGCGAATTCGTTGTTTATACAAGATGGGTATAAAATTTATAACATGTAAAAATGTGTGTCATTAGGTCCTACGAAATGGAAGGGAGAGTTGTCTTGCTTGCTTTTCTTACTTTCGTCGCGTATACGGCAGCTCATGTACAAAGTAAGTATTATGATTAAGGTTACTTAGTGTTAAAAATAATTAGAGAAAAAAAATAGAATCTCTATTACAGTCTTAGTGTCCTAAACGTGTGTTAAGTTCAACAGTTTATTGGATCAAAATTATTTTACGTTACCCGCTTCATGCTTAATGTTTTATCTTAGGCAACTAGCAAATTTTTGTGGGAAATTTATTTTTATCTAAAATTTAGTTAAAACAATCACAAATACTGTAATTTGAACTATGGAACTTCAGCTTATTTCCCTTACTATTTATCGCCTAACATAACCTATTCTTAAAATAGATGGCCTGCGATAAACTTTTGACTCAGATTCTGTCGATACTAAAATTTGCCAACATATTTTTCAGATGACCTGACTAGAATAAAACGCTCTCCGCATTACTGTGACTTTCCCCCACCGCCTCCGCCACCTCCTCCTCCACCGCCACCCCATCACCCGGTGAGACCCCCACCACCACCACCGACATTTTTCTGGTATCATGAGTCACCGCTGATGCCATCCCTAGCGCGACACGCTCCAATACAATGGCAACAATTCATTCAACCTCAACATACGAACTTAAGACACGTAGAGAATGAGGCTCAGAAGTCTGATCTAGCAGGGTATGATCGAAGTCAATTTGGAAACAACGAGGAAGCAACACCTTGCGAAAAATGCGGTCACAAGAACACGGCCGTCAGCAACGCGCAGAGTGAAACGGGTGACGCCGTCGCAATCGCTATCTCCAAAGGCAACAACCCATAAAGTACAAAAATATTTGCTCCTTCTATGTGGACTGTGCTCTTCTAAGTGGACTGGATAAAATGAAATATATTTTATATAAATAAATATTGTGTTTTGTTTGATTTATAACTATTAAGCATATACATACGACATTAAAATTAACTGGAGAAATGGGAATTTAATTTATGGTAAAGTGATAAGATGTGAACTTTTCATAGGTCACGTGGCAAACCTAAAGTAGCTGACCTAAAGTATTTCAGGAAAAGATGTAGATGCTCGTTGGCGGGTGTTCTGCAATTATAAGTAAAGTCTTGTAAGACTTATGGGGTCACTTAATTTATATTAATAAAATTTGTAATAAAAAGTTTAAATATTTTCATAATGGAGATTTCTTTCAATGTTAGAAACCATAAAAATCATTTAAAATTAAGACAATGAAGACACCGCAGTAAAGGATAAATTAATATTCAATGCCATTTTTAAATTACGATATTTTTATTATCTTGAGGAGAGATCTCTCTATCTAAGCCAACGGTACTTAATTAGACTAATTAACTGTCAAACAGTAAAATGCCGTTGTGACAGTTTGTGGTTTGTGGTTGGTTAGTTTGGATTTGGTTGTGGTATAACATTTGCGTCAGAATACTATTCCTAAAATGATATTTTTATTTCAAGGAAACAAATTAAGCAGCATATGCTCACATAAGTTTAACCTATTGATTAGATTAAATGTATGTGTGCTTTTAAGCAGAAACTAAACATAGGAATATTTTGTAGTAATAATGCTTAATTGATTACGAATATTTATAGATGAAATTCATTTACATATTTATGGATTTATTAGTTTAATTTAGATATCTATGAGTTTGCTTACTTTTCACTGCCAATACTTAATTAAACATATTTAAATGTTCTAATAAAGATTTTTTATTAATCTATTCTACTGAAATCTACTTTCCTTCTAGTATGAGCTGTATCTATGGAGACTTAACCTAAATATAATTAATTATTCTATAGGATTTTATTAAAACTAAATTTGAAATTATTTTGAATGAAGAATTTGACGGATCGGTTGGCGCGGTTGATAAGATGCTTACCTTTCACGCCGCAAGTCGTGGGTTCGATTCCCACCCAGGACAAACATTTGTGTGCATGAACATGTCTGTTTACATATCTCGTGTCTGGATTTATAGACCACCAGAGGGTGGACAGCAGCGTCCTTTTCTTAGTACGCTGGAACATACTGCTATCGCTAACCCGCCTGCCAAGCGTGGCGATTATGGAACTTTTTCCTCCAAAAATGCGATCAATGAAGGAAGCCTATGTCCAGCAGTGGACAATCATAGGCTGAGATGGATGAAGATTTGAAAAACTATTGAATTATTGTAGTAGATCTTTTTGAGGTATATTTTTATATTTATATCTTTTTGTATTGACAGGGAAATTTTCTAAAGATACCTTGCTTTTGGAGGGGGACGGGGTTAGGTGAGACTCGACTCCCTAAATCTATATATATCTAATCATCCTCCGTATCCATCTGAAACATATCATAACTTTATTACTTGAAAGTGGATGTTGTAACTAGAATTATAAAGAAAAATCTGTGTTGCAAAAGTGAATGGCAGTGTTAGTAGGGGATGACCCAATAATTCTTATGTCGAATTAATGACATTATAAAGAAAGACGACATAAAGAATAGTCATAACTGACGAGTGTAGATGTATGGATGTAGAAGAAGCCAAAGAGGTGTGCCAAGATCGCACCATTGATTTCTCTATTTAGTATTCCAAATAGTGTCATACCGTTACTATCTTAACATTTTAACCTTTTAAAAAATCAACAGCGTGTTAAAAACTTAAAATCCTCTATCTGCTTTAGTATTAGTTATTAACCAATTAGCGTCTTTCCGATAAATATACTTATCACAAAATACATTTTATGTGGCCGTTAGATTAGTATTCTCTCAGAGAAATTCGCAGGAAATTCTAACTATAAAATAACTGTAAATTCCAAATTAGTCTAAATCACATACTATCGCAGAATTTATAATGACAATATTTATTTATAAAATATATGATATTTGTATTATAGGATTGTCCAAATGTAAACCTCATGTTACATTACCATAACAAAGACTGTACTGTAAACTATTGATTGTTTATCTTAGGCGAAGTTAGAAACAGCTTTTCTTCTAAATATATGTATGTCTTTGAATACAAATCGCTTCATTTCTTATAATTGTGATACAGGGCACAAGAAGGATATAGACTGTGTCATAGACTTATTCACATAAAAATATTTTGTTTGTATGAGGCTCGTTATGACATCGAATAATGTAAATCACCCATGATAAAAAAATTATAACTATGTTCAGGTAGGAAGGTGGGATTGTTACATACGAGGAGTGTGTTTGATATGAATGTAGAGAAAGATGTTGGTAGGTGTAGGCCTAAGAAAAAATGGATCGACTGCGTGAAAGATGACATGGGCAATAATGGAATGACTAAAGAGATGACGACTGATATAAGGCCATAGAAGAAGGAAACGTGTGTGCCGAACCCATTTAAACGTGGGAAATTGGGCAAGGGGAATTCAGATGTATATTCTAAATAAAATTTGTAATGTTTGTAAGAGAGGAACATAAATTGAATTCAAGATATAATTAATTAGCATGTAGCATGATGCAAATGAAAAGCAACTCATCTGATGTTAAATGATCACTGCAGCCAGTAGCAGATGTCATTACATGCGTGTAGTAATTCCAGGTCGAAAAGGAAGTCTTTTTTCCTTTGGAAATGGCCAGGTGGTAACTGAATTTATAAGGGCTTATGCGTCACAGGAGTTTGTAAAATAAGTCAATGTATCATCATCATCATCTCAGCCTATGGTCGCCCACTGTTGGACGTAGGCCTCCCCGATTGATCGCCACAAAGGCGACCGTCGATCGATCGATCAAACCCGACGATCGATCGACTCTTATATACTAGTATTTAATTTAAAACAAAATAAGTCCGACTGACTGTAGACCTATGTCACTTCGGATTAAAATACTAATAATAATTTGAATGAACTCACATGAACACCTCACTTCAAAAATTGGTCCAGCTGTTTACACTCCACTCCAGGAGGTCACAATGGAGCTGATACAAACTACATACACCCATATACATACATATGTATAAACATGCATTCGAACATAAACTGTTAACTTAGATTCATGTAATAAATTAAGACGTATGTATAATAAAAGCTTCCCTAGAAGTTGATAGTTTCTTAAAGGTAGCATTTTTAGGGATTACTTTGCTGCGCGAGATCACACCCACACACAATAAAATTATTCAATTCTATATGAGAAGAATTTGCGGTTGATTTGGGCATCATTTGACATTCAAATATATTACCGACTTTATGATTCTCATTTCCGCAAATCGTATTTTTTGTAAACTGATGTCTCATTAAGATAATTTATGTTCAAATAAGTGCCGTTTAAAAAATCCGACATGTCATTGACTAAATTAAAGAAAAGATAGGAACAGTTAAACAATTTATAAGTCCCAGTAAGCTTCATAAGTTCCAGAAAGATGATAAAGCAAATATTATATTATAATTAAGAATTCAAATTACTTCCAACAGCATTTAATGTAAGATACATTCGAATACTATCCTTTGGTAACGCGAATGTCAGCTACAGGAATTATTTCAAGTCATTCCTTGCATATTCTCCACGGTAAAGACGGATGAAAATCCAAAGAGATGCGATATTTTCTCGCAAGGCCAGTAGAACAAACTGATTAATAAGAGTTCCATCGTTGTAGATTCGAGTGGCTCTCAGCATTGGTCAAATGGAAGAAACTGGTATTGTTCGTGTTCATGATACATAAAATGGTGACCACCATTTTTTTTATTCGCTATATCTAACAGGCCGTTGTCATATCTTCAGCATTATATCATATATAAACTAAATACTGATTTAAATAAAGTTCACTGAACTCGTTGCAGCACACCTTGTAGTTGTAAAACGAAAAAAAATCTATAAAATTCCGACACTACTTCTGTATTCAAGATACAACAGTCTCGACATATTTATTATCTATTCTCTTACTTTACTGCTTCTCTTAGTAGAGATTTCTTGGTAATGCTTCAAATGGAAGTTGTTAAGTTTAGCATTTGCTTTATTTCTTGAAATTTACGGACTTTCAAATGGTATTTCCCGAGTTTCCAATGCTGGAGTAGAATTCGCTATTCATGAAGTAGAGCGAATTAATAAGAGGATTTATTATCGTTTCCGCTCTAATAGATATTTTCGTTTAGTAGTTTAAAAAAAGAACAAAAAACTGATTTAATGTTAATGGACGTAATCCTTAATATAACGTAGAATAACATTTACACTCGTAACCAAGAGGGGTAGGCAGAGTTTACGGATTTCCACTTGGCGTGATCCTGGCACACCTCGCTTGCTTCTTCTACATCCATACATTTAAGCAGACACGTTCATCGATTATGGGTACTCCTTATAATCGTCTTTCCTTAGTATGTTTAATATTCAAGTTTTCATTTGACAAACAACATTAGATTTCATTTTTCAGATAGCCTTATTTTTGACTTATGCACCTTGTCAGTAGACTCACTTTGACTGCAAAGCTTATGTTTATGGGAAAGTAACACAAATGCAATTTTAATACAAAGAAAACAATATTTTTCTTCCAAACATTACAAGCTTAATCATATTTCTTGTTGCATTGCTAGTTGCGACACGATCGAATAAACTTTGCCTTTTCTAACGAGCACATTTTTATGAAATAAACGAAACTAATAAATTATTATAAACAAAATTAATGGTTTTAATTTGAACATTTGTCTTCTATGCACACAATTATTTAGCCGCTGTTTTATTAATTTTATAAATTTAAGTAAGATTTTTTTTCTTTTCGGGAAAATGAATGGTTTCTCCTTGCGTTTAATATTGTGTATCTGGATGAGAAAATGTGAACTGTGATTTATCAAACACAGAAATCTGCTAATGGATTATATCATAAACTTAATGGTATAACAATATAATTGTTAGAGTTTTGTCTATAATAAATCGTGGAAAGAAAACAAGAGATGTTTCTTGCTTTCGTATCCGAAAAAAAAAAAGAAAAATCTGATGCAAATTACCAACCTTTGTTTAAAATTAAAGAGCTTTCTTTGAGTAGTGGTAATTCTAATAGTGTGTTTTTTAACTTTTTAAGTACTGTATAGTATTAATACTTCATAAGCGCTGCTAGAAAACGCAATAAATCATAGTTCATAAAAGAACGTTTATACAATTAAAGATTTTTTTTTCTCTCAAAATTATATACTTAATGTTTATCATTCACTAAATAAATTCGTGAAATATCACAAAGCGCAAATTAACCAGCTGTATAATCTACATTACAAATAAATTTAATATTACTTCCGGATAACCAATTAAGGGCATTATTTCTAAATTTTCCTGTTTATTATTTCCGCGGGAATCGTTTATTATTCGATTTCAATGTCAAAGAGCGTGGGTTAAGACCTCGATTTGACCTATAAAAATGCTATGAATCGTACGAAACATAACATATTTGATAACGGAACACGCGGTATTACATAGTGGAGATGAAATCAATAGTTTTTGCACTCGTTCTCACCGGTCTGTGCCAAGCCCTAGCCGAAGGTTGTAATTAAGTTTTTTCCTTGTGTAGTTAATGTTACTACTTTCAATAGCGCTTTGAGCTAATCGATTCCAATCAAAATGTTATCGATACCGTTACTGAGTTAAGCGTTTTTTTATTTTATTTAATTATGTTCACGTCTCAAATTTGTTTTACTATACTAATTTAGATGATAAAAGTACATTCTAATAAATGAATTCAATAAGTAAATTTGGCATTAAAAGTTATAGAGATGACTAATATGACTGAATTGTTTTTATTTAAGATTGCAGGGATCAGTGTTAAAGGGTTATGCTTAACTGTGAACAGACAAAGAATTGGCTGATGATCTTTTTTTTTTCAAAGAGGCCTTAAGCCTTATTCGAATTTATCTCTTACATTTTTTTTTATTTTATCTTCTACCAGGACTTCTAAGTAACTAGTTTACATCGAAACTCACTATACAATTTTTATTATCTTATTTCAGAAACTAGTAACGATGCTCATGCAAGAGTACCACGCACTTTATTATTGAAAAAGAAACTCTGCTTTACACTAGGAGTCTGCGGAGGTGGAGGTGGACATCACAACGGAGGTTATGGTGGCTATCAAAACCACCAAGGAGGCTATTCTTACCCACCAATAAACATCGGCATCAGCCAATCGCAGTCATCATCAAACGCAGGCGGTGGAGGTTTCGGAACTGGTTATTACCCAAACAACTATCAGTTTAACACAGGCTACCCAAACCATGGATATGGCGGTTATAGTTCCTATGGACAACGCCCAGGTTACTTTGATAACGGTTACGGATCTAGCAACAACCAGTTTAATGGAAACTATTATAATGGTGGTAATGGATACCCTAATGGGGGTCATGGAGGTTACCGAGGAAAAATTGGCAATTTTTTCGACGAAGGTGAAGACACTAAGCCAATATATGAAGACAACAATGAGAGTGGACCAAATTATGATGTATTTTATCGTGAACACAGCGATGAAGCATATAGAAGCGATCAATAGAGTATATGCAGTAACGCCTTCCTCTGTGATAATAATTTAACAAGATAGTGTTGTAAGGATACTCAATAAAATTGTTTGAAATTATTACATGTTACATTTTTTATGTTTCTTATTTGAGTTCAAATCGTCTTAGTGAATGTATTATTTTTACCTTGATTTTTATTTTTTCTTTCTTCGCGTTACTACAAAGTACAATATATGCTTGCAATATTAGGTAATAAATTATTTCCCTAATGATGTAACACGAAAAAAGAAGTCAAGGAACAATGTCGACTTATTTGTGTTTTGAGAAAGGTATTAAATTAACAAAGTAAAGTTGTAAATATATAACATTTTATTACGTTATATTACCTAGGCGTGCCCGATAATAAATCACTAGATTTATTATCGGGCACGCCTAGGTAAAAGTTATAAAATTTCGCATATTCATTGTGAGCTGTTCTGTTTTTTTTTGCCGTGAAAGAACAATAAATCAATAACTTGGTCGTATGTAAATCAACTGACCAGTAAATTTTATTAATTGAATAATTGGATTTTTCTTACGTTATCCTTTATTATTATTTACATTTAATGTCTAATGATAAAACACGAGGATACCACGTCAAAACTAATGTATTCTATAAAAGTAGATTTTTACTAAAAGATAGTGAATCCTGCCGTCAATTTAACGTCTAAAATATATGTACATATATCGCGGTTCTATGACCTTATTATTGCACTCATAAATTATCAGCTCCCACATCTGTAATTAACAATAAAATAAAAACTGGATCAAAACTTGAATTATCCGAACTCAAACTAATGACAGCTCTAAAAAAATTAATTACCTCATTAACTAAATTTTATTTATTAAAGAAACAAACGAACGGCGTCTGACTTGATTTTCCGGTACTTTCATAAATTGTGATTGTAAAAGTTCGCTTCGCTTCATGTATCACTTTTTGATCATCAATCATATTTTCGGTGGAAAGATTGATAAAGATTATCATAAAAAATAGAATGTATGTATAAAAAAGCTTAAGCATTGATAGGGAGACTGAATTTCCATTGTTCATGAACGTACCACACTTCTGTCGTTGGATTATTCTTAATAGGGCGTGTTTAGTAAGTTCCGCTGACTTAGTATAAATTCCACCGAAGCATACTAATTAAAGTGGCCACATTGGCCTCTTTGTATTGCCAAACGTGCCTTCATAGAGACATTGTGGTCATTCTCACATCTCCATCTCTATCCAGTCATTATATTTTAGCTGACATTCTTCTTTCTATATCTTTAATAAACAAATAGAAAAGAATGAACTACTCACTAACAAAAATTTTTAGGAAAAATTTTATTAGAGTAATTAATTTTTCAGCTATTTCGTGTAAAAAGTTTACAAAAAATAAAGAGGTTTATTTATTATTTTTATTATTATTTTACCTTCGATAGTTCGTACTGAGTTAATAGGGTCTTAAAAGTTACTGAAAAATCTTGATACTACGATAATATTGTATGTTTTATGTATAGTACATTACCTACTACGGACAAAGATTTATTTAATGCTCATATAAAATACTTATTTTATACAATTGTAAAGTCGTACAGCAACTATGTTAGTACGATGTACGACTACGTGCTTAGAGTAAACTGTAAAATATACTACACTGCAATAAAACTCAGCAGTACGAGCACATAAATGTAACATTCTACTTCTGCCAATTGTCTGCCAAAGTTGTAAGAGAAACATGATAAGGGTGAACCCTTGTCAAAAGTTAAAACAAAACAGCCTAAAAATATAAACTGTAAGTCGAACACTCAGTCCTTGACCTGTTTCGTAACTGATATTCTCTTAGGTAACATTAAATCAAACGTAATCATTAGAAAATATAAAGATAAAACTTTAGATTTGGTCATCAAATCGATTTGATAAATTCGCAAATTTTTAAGTATTTACTGATTACCATTAAACAATTCGCTATTAAACATACGGAATAACAGATGCATAAAAATCTAAATATTTTTGCGTCATATATCACAAAGCTCATATTATAACGCCTTGATATAAACGAAAACATGCGAAGAATTTTGTGACATTTGAGATCTTTAAGATTAGTATTAAAGCCATTAATAGATTCATTAGGGTAATATGTTGAGAAAGGACGATGTGGCCAATTAATAATTTAATAGATCTATTCGAGAAATTTATGGTATCAGAGCATCGCGATATTAAAATAATTTACCGTAACTTTTGCGATAATGTTATGGGTGTCAACGTCTTCTTGTGGATATCGATGACCCAGTCAAGATGAAGCAGTGGGGAGATAATTTGTCGTATATATACACGGAGATATGATTCAAGGATATCTACTACCGGTACCGGCGGAAGGTGAAGCTTCTCCTTGCAATAGACACGATGGCAAAGTTTATCATCCTCGTTGTTGCGGCACTCGCGGCCTGCCAAGCAATGCCCGTTGAAATTGGTAAGTCTAGGTGCATTACCACACTTAAAAAAAATCACACAATCGGTTTTATACCGGTCACTACTTTTAATTAAATCCATCAAGTTTAATATTTTTAATCCCTAAATATACTTACATATATTATTAATTCGAATTTGGAAATGCTATAATAGTATTGTAAACAATATAGTTTTGTTTACAATACTATTATAGTTTTGTAGACAATATAGTAAACAATTATTGTTGCTAGGCAGTACTTGGATATAATCTTTTAACATTTTTTTTTACAAAAACAAAATCTACTTCAAATTTGGCAATGACATTCAAAACGAAGGGGACTTGCGAATATTCCCTTTTAAATTACTAAGTTTAGCGGTATGAACATAAAAAAACCTTAACTGAATTGAGAACCTCATTTCTTAAGTCGGTTAAAATCTATAGGGCATGCAGTCAAGGTAATCCCATAGTTACTGACGGTCATATATTTTTGCTTTCAGTTGAACTTCCTAATGCTGTATACCGTGTGGGGCGCTCGCCGGGCGTGGCGTGGAGTTTCGGCAGCGGCTTTGCGAGCGACATTGGCGGCGTGCGCCACGCGTCCGGACAGTCGAGCTCCTTCCAGAGCGGCGACGCACAGGCCTACGGTGCTGGCTTTGCTAACACCGCCAATAACTACGCCAGCGGCATTGCCTACGCACAAACACCTCAAGCAGTGCAGCACCCGGTCATCCATCACAATGTTGTACAACAACCGGCCCATCTTCAGAATGTTGTGGTACAACCAGTCCCCTTAGTGCAACACAGTATGGTTAAACAACCAGTAACTCAGCAGCATAACGTAGTCCAGCACCCTGTCAGCCACCAACACGCAACTGTTCCTCATCATCAACCCGCCCACATCGCTGTATCAGTCCCGAAAAACCCCAGTTACCCGATCTCCAACGGTCACAATTTCGGCAACTTAGGATCCGCAAGCTCGTCAGCCGCAGCCCATTCATACAACGGATTCGGTTCCGCCATATCCAGCGTTCACAACAACGGTCTGAATCAATACCAAACTGCGACATCTTCGGCGCAGAACTACAACGGCTTGGGCTACGAATCAGCGGTGGCGTCAGCTAATTCTAATGGATTCGGTCAAGGATCCGCTGTTTCCTCGGCACAAAACATTGGTAACCTGGGAACCGCTGCATCGTCCGCACAAACACTCGACAGATACAATAACTTTGAATCGGCCGTCGCTGCAGCGGAGAACTTTGGAAGCTATCAGGCGAGCACCGCGCAGACCATCAAACAAAGAGGAAGCCAGGTCCAGCAGAACATTGCCACCAGCGTGAACGCACCCGGCTTTCAAGCGGCTAATGCCAACGCCTACAATACTGGGTTTTATTAAACCTCAGTAATAATATGATAATTTATTTTAAAATTTTATTTAAATTAATTTATAATTCTAGCGAATATCAATAAAAGAACGCATTTATAACTTTAATAAAATTGAATCAACTACTTGAAAATATATGATTTTTATTTATTGACCTTGAAAACAGGCAATGATAGTTTATTGTTAATTATGAATTGCTAACTGTTGCCACAATCAAATAGTAACGATATTGTCTCTCACCTATGCAATCCTCTATATATCCCGTTGAACAGCTCTTTTAATGAAATAACAAATAAGCAAGGGAGGAGCTCCGCTGACGGTCACCATTGCTAGTATTTCACATTAGTTGAACCAGTCGTTGCAGATGTAACGATACAAAAACAAAGAGAGTTTCAGGCTTAATGCCTAAGCATTGCGTTAGCTATACTTCTCCTACATAATAGTACGTAATACAAGTCGCTTTTAATCTGCAATGATACCTAGTATCATAGTGCGAGTAACGCTATAAACATATAAAGATCTAAGATATAAAGATATATAAAGATCGAATTGAGACCAATTCGATCGAACTTAGACAAGTTGTTATGTACATTTATGCTACATAAAACAGTGTATGAATGTTGTCATTATTATAAATAATTAAGGACCAAACGTTGTGCGACATGTAGTAACAAACAGACACATCAAATTTTTGATCACGTATAATATCAAATTGTTAGGGAGGAGCGGCCACAACGAAAACGTAAATTCTAAAGTTATTACTACTGAATGATATATTTATGTCCCAAAATCTGGAATTTAAGAAACGAAGTATGAATGTTATATCAAAAAGATTGCAGCTTGTAATTTATCTTACGCTCTTATCGCTTGAATCAAAGTGATGGTTTAGGTATTCAAGAATGAGTGATCATTTTCGTCTCGGCCGTTTGAAAGATTTATTACCAAGAAATGTGAGAAGATAACTTGTATATGATACTTCGATTTAAATATATTAAACGAAGCGACGTCCTTTTAATTTAAAAATAATGTTCAAAAAGGAAGCCAAGAGAAAGCCGTCTCCTACAGTTATTAATTTGTGGCCTGACCTGCAATAGACCTACAATTCATGCACAATTTCTTTAAATCTTATTTTGCTCCCTGTGTAGTTTAATTTTATTATTCACTGAGTCCCAACGGCGCTATATAAATGAAAATATCTTTTTCACACTTCCTTAACAATCTTTAACTAACATGGTCTAACATGATCTTCCTATCAGTATGTACAAGGATTCATAGATTATTAAATCTGATGTGTTCTCGTATGAAACGGAAGAAAGCTGTTAAGAGAGACGCTACACCGCCATTGAACCGCCGCGACATTGTTAGTGTGGTGTGTCACATCTCTCTAATGGTGACCAGCTTAATTCTTAATTCATTACGTACAGCCTACGGCGCGGACGCGCACACTCGGTAGTGTAATTAAGTTAATACCGGTGTATTATTGACACAAAATGTAAATTTATAATCTTGTTTTTTTTTTCAAAATTATTTTACCACAAATAAGTTTACACTAAACGTTTTCGCCCATTTTACAAATTTTCTTTATACGAACTAGGATTTCCTGTTGAGATTTGTAACTTGCACTAAGTCACTACGTCACCTAAATATTTACCATTGTATCTTACAAGTTAGTACTTTTTTTATTTATTATAAGAATATAATATCATTATAAATAATATATTCGGAACATAATCATTGCAGCCTCAAGATGTCGCAGATTTATATAAAGAGCTACGGTCTCCTCACTTCTGTTCGAATCTTTCCACGATAACAACTTTTTCTAGAAATTGTTGGCCAATTTAATATTCTCTATTCTATCTTTATTCTAAATTACCATAATGATGAATAAATTATAAAAAAAAACTGTCTTTATCTGAAACACTAGAAAATAGTTTTAGCAAACGAAATTTAATTACCATTAAAATAGAACACTGAATGAACTTATATAACATCGAAATGTAGAGAGCTTATAATAAAAACGTCTAATTAAAACGGAACTATATTTTTAATTCGTGTAGAACGAAATGATTTCGTCTTAACTGTAATAAATCAGATAACGTTCTTTTCTAAACTTTAGATTTTTAAAATAGAACAATGCAAACTCAAAGCTTACTTATTTATATCATGAAGTGACCTTATCCTAAATTTATGATCTATTATTGTGTATTAATTTATATCAGGCTGTATCAATCCACTGCTCCCGAATAAATAACATAATACATTGGATTAATCATGTTTATTAATATTTATATTAATTAATAATTGCAAGATATACTTAAGCCTTTTATTTAAAACTCAAATTGTTACGAGTAGATAAGCAACCGCAATAGATACAGTTTGATGGGTCAAAAAATTAATAGCTTTTCTAAAGTCGTGACTACACAATCAGCTAGCTAGATGTTGGATAGCGAAAGATTTTTATATAAAGTATATATAATAATATTTATAATCAATTACATAAATTATTTATTCCTGTTTGTTCTAAATTGAATGATGATATTTATAAAGCGTCTCTTGCTATATTGATTTAATAACGTAGATTCTTTTTACGAGTAAAAAATTTAGCTTCTAAAAATTATTTCTTTATCAACCATATTTATTCAAAGATGGCCAATAGATTAATATAGGTAGGCTGTATCATATATATCTAAATACACGCACACGCGTACGCGCATGCGCAGGCACGCACGGAAACACGCACGCACGCATTAACGGACGCACGCGTATGCGCACGCACGCATGGAAACACGCACGCACGTAAGCACGGACGCACGCGTATGCGCGCAAACGCACGGAAACACGCACGCACGCATTAACGGACGCACGCGTATGCGCACGCACGCATGGAAACACGCACGCACGTA
>DWLR01000618.1:0-23791 GCA_018246295.1 Papilio alexanor hazarajatica | reverse complement strand
ATTGATGTTAAATGAGAGTATCAATCTTCAGCTCACGAATGACATATCATTTTTATAATTGACATTTGTCGTTTTAGCAAAATCAATGCATATGTGCGCCGTCTAGGGGTGAGTCGATTTGGTTGCTCGCGAGTGTACTTATAAATTTACAAACATATTTACACACCCATTTATTAAATACGTACCTAACTGTTTCCCCCTTTACTTACTTTTTTATTTTGGTGGTAGTAATTCAGTTTCTTTTTAAAATTATATGAGGACTCGGCATTTTTTATTTTTTATCGTCATCATATAGTTTGCTTTACGTTTTTGTACTCATTCGTATTTATTTTTTTTTACTAACATTTTTACTTCAACTTTCTATTTTTTTTACAGCATACGGTATCAGTTCTAAAATCTGGGATCACGTTTTCAAGACATTCGTTCATGTAAAGAAATTAAGTTTTAGCTTACGTTGGTGAATTTATTTAATTTTGACTTATTTTTATTTGTATAGGTGTTTATTTTTGTTAAGTAAAATAATATACATACAATAATTTTACATACAAATAAAAGGAAGAAACACAAATATATTTGATAAAAAATCGTACAAAATTTAAGGCACACTTCAATATTACGTATTACCTGTACGCCGGGTTGACAAGAAGAAAAAGAATAAAAGAAAACACGTTATGTTATGGTATATAGTTAGGTTATGTTGTAAAAAAATTATAATAAGTGTTGCCATTTCATTCTTATTCATGTTTGTACCAAATACATGTGATTGTGTATTAGTTAAGAACATTTCAATTGTTTGGTAAGATATAATCTTTATTTAGTTTAAGTATATTAACTGCAAAAACAAAATACATTAATGAACCGTGTTGCGTGTAATGAATTTTCGTTTTTCGAAATACATACTGTCAACGAGGAAACAGTTCGTAAAATTTTGTGATTGAAATCAATTTTAATCAAAATAATATTAAAAATTTAGGAGCAATTTTTAATCACAATCTGATTTAAAATATTATTTTATAAATCATTGAATATACGTCGATAAGCACCTACTGTACGAGAAATAGTGGTAATAACTTATCGATATTTTGTATTACCAATGTATAGGTAAGTATATTATAATGTATTGTAATTAAGCAAAAAAAAACTATGCAAATAATGGGGTGGTATGTATTTAATTCTAATGAACACATGAGAGCTGATTACGATGGCTCGTTGTAGAACAACGGCGCACGCCGGCATGCTAGACGTTTGTGGGGGAGGGCCCAGGGTCCGTCCGAGTCTCATGTGTTCTGTCTGTCTGTTCTGTCTCTTCACGGGTTGCTATATAAGTGGTATATTGTTAAAATACTGTGATAAATAATAGTTGGAACATGTTTGTCATATGTAAAATGTTATTAGATTAGAGCGAACGAAAACAATAAATGTTTGCTTGTCAACATTACAGCGTTCATATTAATTTTGTTTACTAATTTATTACTTTATAAAACGTTTAAAAAATATCCAATACTATATTTATTTTTAAACCAACGTAATGGCGGTTATATGTTGTTTTTGGTGGAAATAGTTAAATACCTCGTTAGATGGTTGCTTAAGTTGCTAAGCTGAGCTAACGCGAACAGGGAAGTAAAACGACCTCACAGAAAACTACAGCCACCTTGTGGAATGATCTGTCCCCAGCGGTATTTATAAATTAATACGACTTAGGGTCCTTCAAAAAAGGAGAATACTCCTTCCTTAAAGATCAACATCGCATCAGCAGTTCCTCTGGTGTTATGGATGCTCACGGGCGACTATCACTTTAGGCGACCTGTTGCTCGTTCACCCTCTTAAGGTAAATAAAGGTACAATATGGCTTCTTTTATAAGTGAAATCTTAGACCTCCTTCAATCTCATTAGTTGGCGAATTCAGGTTTGAGAGGAGGGGAGGGGTGCTTGATCTCCCTAGAGATGGTTTTAACATAGGTAAAGACTCAAAAGCACACAACACTTTATATACAGTTAAACACATAACAATATAGTGTAGTGTAGGCTAAAACATTTAATAATAACAATAATAGCCAAGTTCATTTTAAAATTTGCATTTGCGTGCAGTAATTCAGACGATTTATCGGGGCTTTAGCCCCATAGCCGTCCGCCCTGAATCATTTAATAATATCTTTCAATCATAATTGTTTTTGACATTTTTATGACAATACTTGTTAACTATGCGTCATTAAGCCTATTGAATGTAATCAGAAAATTAACAACAAAAGACCTCTGTCTTGCGCACTCAATGTTATCGAATGCATTACACACTTTATAACAAATGCAATTAATAGAGATTTCTATGAAATACATTAGTTTCGGTTTCGCCTTATCTTTTCTATGCACATATGTATATACAATTTCGGCGTTTTCTATGCACCTACGCCTTTACAATCATTCCTCATTCTAGATTAATTGCATGTGAATTGAGATTAAAAGCGGTCGAAGAATTTGGGAAGCCGTTCAAAGTTTTCGATGAAAATATCAGTATAATCGCTAATTGCCGCCTTCTAGTGTAAATGGCTATTGTTTGTTTACATTGTTTAGCTCTAGATTTCGAACACCGTTTAGAATAGATGCAAATGCATTATAAACCTTTGTGTAGGAAAAAGGAGATTAAGTTCGCTGCCATGTAGACGGTAGACGGGGCACGTCAGTATAAAAACTTTCGAGACACTTAACTCTTTACTGTTGACGGTGTTGATCAGTGTGGATGAATAACTGGAAACGTCAAAGTTAGAAAATCGTCCCTCAGGCCAAGTCAGCACGGTTACTGATTACTTCTGTAAAATTTTGTTTGACTGGATTAGAGTGTAGAGTTTTTTCTTCCCAAAAATATATCTACTTCTGGCGTATTGGCCTCAGCCTAAATCATGTGCAAGCCTCTATGATTGATATCGCAACAAACACACGATAATAAATAGTATTTTGTAATAAAGGAATAAAACATGGCCCTATTGTTCACACCAATTACGTCAATAGGGACGTGACACGATAAGTTATTGTGTTACAGCGCTTAAACTAATTTTTATTATGTGATCAAATTTTGTCAAGTTCGTACGTAATATTTTTTTTTAAATATTCTAATAAATTAACAGTTATATCTTTCGAGCTGGTCAATGACAATATAAAACTGTGTCGTTAAATAAATAAAAAGTATGTTATTGTTCTAAGAAAATTAGACAAGGACTTTTACTAGTTCATTTAATTTTCAAATATGGGAGCCACTTTTATATTTCGCGGCAGTAAAAACATCTTGGTGATTTCTGTGTTGGTTTATTTTTTTGTGACAAGTGTGAGTGGCTGTTTCAACACTGGCTGGGAATTTTTACTGGAGGATTTAATAGCTGACGTCTGTCCAATGTTGGCAACCGCTACATCGTTAGTTAAGGATTTACTAACGCCAAATTCGCTTGGTAAGTTTTTTTTAGTTAGATCGATTACCATTTTGCAAATGAATATAGACGTTAAAACGTTTTAACTTTTATATAGGTACACATAGTTTGGTATAAAATAAGAATTTAGAAGAATTTTATCTAACGCTACGCGATTTGGGATATCGTAAAATGTAGGGCTCGTATACAGTATCGGGTTAATCAATCACCAAGCAACTTTCCATTAATAGTTACATGCATGTTTTTAAGTTTAAAAGGTAAAAATGTTGAATTAAGAATTAGAAGAGGAGGAGTCGTTTGGGAGGAGGAGGGGAGGTCCTTTTTCCCCTGATACCACCCCTAAACAGTAACGCATCGCCCTTGTCGCTCCTTCTTGGGCACACACTGGCTGCTGCCGTGGCACTCTCGCTTGTCTCGCTCGTCTCGTACCCGTGGTCCATTTAATACTAACACGCAAGGAGCTTCGGTCGCTTCTTGCTTACTTAATCGCAGCATGTCGGTTTTGCATTGTCAAAACAGATAAAAGAAAGAAAAATCTTTAAGATTCAAGTACCATTGCTGATAAGGTTTAAAATTGATTTCATAGAATACTATCAAGAAGAGAGAGGGCTGATCACTAAAGAGATGGTCAAGGAGAGCCTCCGATGCGGTCGCGAGCTGTCTCGTGCGGCGAGCAAGCGCGGCAGCCAGTTGGCGCGAAACGGCGTCTGTTTGGACGCTTCTTCGCCAGCGCTATTTCACTTCTTCTCCGCGAAGCTATCGCCAGAAGCGAGGAAGGCGGCAGAAGTGTCCCACGAGCTTCTAACGGCTACAAAATTACTGCAGATGAAAGTGTGCTCAAGGTACTACTTTTATAAGTACTTAAGTACACAATTATTATATCCTTTTCGTCAGTTCAATATCAGACAAATAGTATTGTAAATCTCATCAATTATTTAAAAAAAAATTAACAAACAAATGTATCGTATTTCACGCTATATTAAGTCGGCAATACGTATCTACCCGTTTTTTGTCTTGCCTTGTTATGTAGGTATAGCGATATATCTAAAATAGGATATAGAAAGCTTTCCCTAAAATACATTTATTGCCATTTTTGTTCTCAAGTCAAGTATCCCATCCATCCTATGATCTCAGCCTATGATCGTCCACAGTTTGACATAGGCCTCCCCTATTGATCGCATTATAATTATTAAGTATAATTAATATTATTATCATTAATTAAGTTCTTGCCTACAATTCCATTTTTACAATTTACAGCTTAGTCCACTCTTTCTTGCCTTGGTTTCACGACGAGGCTTAAACGCCCCATACCGGAAAGTTTTGAAAAATCGATGCTGCATTAAACGTTAAACAACCTTTTACATATATGTATATACGACCGTATTGGTGTTTGTATCGAATAAATAAATCAATTGCATGAACTGTTTTAGTTGGGATATCACACCAAACACATTCATGACATGCTTAGAGGATCAAGCGATCAAAGTGACTGATGTAGCTTACTGCAAGCCCTACAAGGTCCCGTATATCAAGTCGAAATACCGTAGTATCGACGGCACCTCGAACAACGTGAAACACCCCGGCTGGGGACGAGCTGGGGCGCCGTTTTCGAGGATTGCTTCCCCGAGGTATAGCGACGGTAGGTACCCATAGAAATATAGGTAAAAATAATATGGATAAAATAGAGAGCCACTATAATCTCGCCAACATTCTGACCCGGTCATGATTTTTTTTATGATATAAGGGAGCTTGAACTAACAGCTGATTGTTACCTATTAAAAAATCCGCAACAAGCAGAGTCATAATAAATAAAATAAGAATAAGAAAATAATAAAGAATTAACTTTCAAATGCTACGGCTCATATGTGTCGGGAGAAGCAGTAAAAAAAAGGAAAAATAAACAAGCAGGGGAGTGAAATGTCGTGTCTTTTTGTAGGACACGGCGCAGCGCGATATTACGCGACGACTGATTATGCCAGCAATGTACAAATTCATACTATCCGACATTATCGCGTCGCATTGCCGCGCTTGTTCACCAAGGAGCTAGAGTAATATATGTGTGGATTAATTATCGATTCTCATCTTACAGGTATTTACGCTATGCCGTTGGCGGTGAGTGGCAGGCCACTACCAAATCCAAGGGCGCTCTCAACGAAGCTGTTCGGCGACCGGCCTGTCGCCAGCCGGACGCTCTCCTATATGAACATGCAGTGGGGACAGTTCGTCACGCATGATCTACTATCACAGTCAATGGAAGTAAATGGTATAGCTCTTTTGTAAAAATTATTAGGTTTTGTGTGTTTAAAATAGTTGATTGTTGACGACGTGATTATGAAAAAGATAGTTGTTCTGTTACTCCGAACAATTTTACCAATTCTTTGTATAAAAAATGCAATACAACTGTGCTTCAAATTAGGAGTAGTAAAAATAGCAGCTTAGAAATAAATACATATTTTTTTTAACAAAAATATATCGACTCAATATTCCGAATCCAAACTTCAAGTGGGGGGGGGGGGGCACGGGCAAATCTCTCGTTTCCAACAAATGAAAAATAAAATCGGTTCTTAAATGTCGAAGTGCTGAGGTAACAAGCATAAAGTAATACGAGCGAATTGAGAACCTCCTCCTTTTTTAACGTCCGTTAAAAATTAGCCGTCACGGTCAATTTACACTGACCGGATCTATAAGAATAGGGATTTTGTTACTTCCAAAGAAAAGAAAACGTCGGCGTAACCAAATAACATTTTTTGTCGGGTCTTTATGCAATAGATGAAGGAGGCATCCAGTGCTGCTACGGGAAAGGGCGCGACGTGCTTCCCCAGGAGTGGCAGAACGACAAGTGCATCCCGATCTGCGTGCCGGATGACGACCCGTTCTATAGACAGCACGGCGTGCGCTGCATCAATTTCGTGAGGAGCGTCACCACGCCCAGAGACGACTGCAGCCTGGGCTATGCAGAACAGGTGTGATATGATACTGACACCACTTATATGACAAAGAGTAGGTGATCAATGGACAAGCTTGACGATTTAAGTACAATCATTGGCTAACGTTTGCATTATATTATTAAATACAATGGTGTAGCTAAAACTAACAGACCTATGTTTGTAATCCGATAAAAGCTACCGATGGAACCGTGATCCGATCCTTCTTGAGCTCTAAAGGACCAAAGGACGTCTATATACTATTCCATCTGATGAGTGAGGTGATGCATCCTCTCTATCTTAGACAAAAGTTGGCAATGTTTCTGTAACTTTTCTGGTTGTGCAAATGTTAATGGTTAGCAGTGGTTTACATCATGTAAAATGCTTAATATTGCTTCGGTTCACCAAAAAAGTTGTAAAGAGAAAGAAAAATATCTCCCATCACCTTAAATTTATTCTTCCATTTATCCAGATGAATACAGTGACGAGTTTCCTCGACGGCTCTCCCCTTTACGGTTCTGATCCAGCCCTCGCTAGTAAGTTGAGGGAGAGAAGCGGTGGCAGACTGAAGGAGAAGAACAAACCTGGTTGCAAGCGTGGCTTTTTGCCAACTACTGATGCTAAAACTTGCGATCTAAGAAACGCATCTGACCCTTGCTACCTTGCTGGTAAGATCTTTGCTATGAGTTTAAGCAAATTTTTGCCTATATGTACATATAAAACATATATAACTCCCACATAATATGAACTATTTTTGTACTCAGACGTTACCTAAAGGAGTAAGTATTCTTATTTTTTAGTTATGTACAATGCCAATATGCCATTATTGCTAATATGTTTTTCTTCTATCCTAACAGGAATCTTTTTAAAGAAACATATTTTGGAAAATCCTTAAGATACTCGAAAGTTCTTTAATCATAGTTTACATCAGTAACCAGTTTTTGTTTACAAGATTAAGTGATCAAGGAACTACGAGTATGACACTTTAAGATCACATGTTACAAGCTAATATCAATTTTTAGGAGACCGCAGAGTTAATCAAACTCCAACCTTAGCAGTGATCCACACGCTGCTTCTAAGGGAGCACAACAGAGTGGCCGATATCTTGAGCTCTCTCAACCCGCTGTGGACCGACGAGAAGATATATCAGGAAGCAAGGAAGATAGTCATTGCGGAAATTCAGCACATAACATACCAGGAATGGTTGCCGTTGAATTTTGGTAATTAATTGTTCTTTTAAGTTTAGGAAGTGTATTCTCTTAATATAAGCAAATACTTAATGTCTAAGAAAATGCGGTATCACCACTAAGCAGTGAAAATAAAAAATTGCGTTATAGAAAAGGGTTGGAGAAATGTTATCATGCAACTCCTCTTCAAACATTTCCTAGGTGCTAAAAATGAGCGCGGGAGACCGGTTGAAACTATCATTTGTTATCTTCCGGACTTGCTCAAAGATAGGTGCCAGAACACAATCAGTGACAGCTTAAATATAGTAGTGACCCTGTTACTGCTACTTATAATTTAGAAGTACCTGAACCTGGACTGAACGTTGGCTTCAGTGGCGTAGCGGGGGAGGGGCAAGGGGGGGTGGGGCATCATGCTCCTGGCGCTACTCACAAAGGGGCGCCAAATAGTACGCAAAACAAAAAGTTACTGGATAATTTTTATTTTCATTATAATTGATTTCTGCAAAATAAATTTAAATTTAGTCGTGTTTTCTCAACTATTAGGACACGATGACTTCATTTATTTATTAATTTGCGAGTATATGAGTATAATGGGGGGGAGCGCACAATTTGTGCCCAGGGCGCGAGTTAAGTTTGGTTGGCCCCTGGTTGGCTTTGGTACTACTTTGCTAGAAACTTCTTGGAAGTTAACTTTGCTAGCCGAGACTTTGAATTTTACTTGACGCCAATATATTATTGGGTCCTTTTTTTCGCGGACCATATTTTCTTTTTCTTCTTTCTTACCCATTTCATATACAGGTGAAGGTGAACCTATGTACTCATGTTTGTTTTTGTACTCATGTTTCGACCCGTAATTACCGACAGCGTATTATCCTAGGTGAGAGCTACCTCCGGTACTACCGCATCGTTCCCAGCGCGCTGCACAGCCGCGACTACAACCCCGACGTGAACCCCGCCGTGGTGGGCTCCTTCGCGGCGGCCTTTCGCTCCCTGCACTCCATTATCCCGGACTCGTTCCTAACCTGCCCCGTTACCTACCACTGCGCTTATATGTACAAGTAAGCACAAAGTTGTTTTGCGACATTTTTATAGTAGTTGGCGAACGAGCGGCTCACCTGACGCTTCTGTCGACCGCAACCCATAACTTCGATTCCAACCTAACATTTTCGAAAGTTAACGAAAAGGAGAGGAGGAAGGGACAGCAAGCGAATAGGATCTGTGGCAACCACTCTCATCAGAGAAAACGCAGAAATAATTAGATGTTAATTTTTGCTTTGTTTTTGTTAATTAATTAATTAATTAAATAAATAAATAAAATAAAATAAAATAAAATAAACTCCTCGACATCACCTTTCAAACCGTGAACTACTAAATAGTTTCTGACGCTGTTGTACGAGATAACTATAATAAGAAATACGCGATCCTTTCTGGTTCCAACAGCATATTGCCATATTCTGTCGTTCAATCCAGTTGGTCATAACATACCTTTAAAAAATTGCACTTAAAACAACTTTGCTAGTGTTTGATATGAAGTAAGTCTAGATCTATACAATACCAATAAATAACATGTGTTCCAGACTAAGCGACCACTATTTCAATCCCGCACTTGTGGAATCCACATCTGAATCATTTGATGATATCGTTCGCGGTATCCTGATGCAGAACTCAGCAGAGTCGGACCCCTACTGTACTAGGGAGATCACCAATCTGCTGTTCAAGCTGAACAACCAATGGGGGATGGACCTCGTCGCTATGGACATACAAAGGGGGAGGGATCATGGGTTGGCGTCTTACAACGATTATAGGTTAGAAATCATACGTTTATGACTTGTGTTAGTGTTATTCATAGAATCTAACAAAAATTGTATAAAATGTAACTTTGAACCTTTGAAATAAAAAAAACCGTCTGTCTACCAACGTGAGAAATAAAATAATAAATTTAATCATTTAAATCTTCTTCAGGGAAACATGCGGCTTGAAAAGGGCAAATAATTTTCAAGATCTGTCAGGCGAAATACCTCAAGATGTAAGTTTAATATTGTTTTACATTAAAACAAATAAATATGTACATTATATATATATATAAAATATTTGTCAGAGACTACTGAGAGTAGGGGTTTCCATTTTTTTATATCGCGGCGCACTTACACGATGGGTATAAAAATTAAACATCCAGGATATACACCCGAGTTTTTTTTTAAAAGATTGTTTATATACACTGTATTTTCTTTGACGCACTAGGGCGCCGCGGCGCACACTTTGGGAACCCCAGACTTAGAAGATTGCACGTATATCATTTCTTAAAAAAAAAACAATAAAATCTATAATAATTTGCGGTCAATATATCTGCCCCGTTAGGACTATTGATTTTAGATCAAGGTGATATACGTTACGATTATAATAAATCATACTGAAACTCATCTGGACCGATAACGAATGTAATTCTTTAAAAAATTATACTTTATTTTACAGCGTATAAATGCACTCTCTCAAGTCTACGAGACCGTAGAAGATATAGATTTTTTCGTGGGTGGCATCATGGAAAAGAGTATGAAGGGATCGATCCTGGGCCCGACCTTTCAATGCATCGTTGCTGAACAGTTCTACCGGACAAGGATTGGGGATAGATTTTTCTATGACAACGGGGAGATGCCGCACTCATTTACACCTGGTAAGGTTTAAGGGTTAAATAAAACGTTTTCAAATAAACGTATGGACAAAGAGATAAGCAATGACTCAATAAGTCGAACGTCACCATGTTTTTGCATCCTATCAATTTATCGTCAATCATAATTTAACTATTTTTGATTCTTATTCATAAAAGTTCTAAAATTCAACCTCATACTTCTTTTTAATGAAGTATTTAAAAGAATGGTAAGGTTCACTAAAAATAGTTATCATAATATTTATTTTACAAAAATTTATCCACAGATCAACTAAAGGAAATAAAGAAAGCGTCTATGGCCCGGCTGATCTGTGATAACACAGATGGCGTTAGTTACGTGCAAAAGAATGCGTTCGAGATGGAATCTGTGCATAATCCGAAGTACAGCTGCACAGACTATAATGCTATACCGTTTGTGGATTTGACCGCTTGGAAAAGACCGATACTAGAGTTATATGATTAATAAAAAAAACGTACAACTTCTGCCACGCTTGTCGAACGATAATCTTTTTTTCAGAGAAGTAAAAAGTTACTCTGTGGTGTAGTGATTTTAAAAACATAAAATATTTTGTGAAGTTGCATAGACTGATTAAGAAAATAACTATTAATTTAATTTTTAAATTGTCATGTCTTGATTGGCAACGAACAACATTTTTTTTTCAACGGGGTTATTACGTCACAAACGTAACAGAAATGCTTATGGCCTTTAGTAATACTCCTTGTAGATTTCTTAAGAAACGATTTGTAATATTTATTATATTATTACTATCGAAAAAGCGATTATTTGCAAAGGTACAATAGAGAGATGTATGAGAGAGTATGCTTCGATTTAATGAGATAAATGCAAATATAATTCACAAGTTTTAGGAATATAGTTTTTGAATTAAATATTATTTATTGTTATAAAAACTGTGTTTTCTTTATCACCGCTGGTACATGGCGACAGAGTTTAAGCTGACAAAGCAATAATGTTACGAGTCATCTTTTTGATTTAACTTAATCGTCATTGCATCTATTGCAGTGCAGACTAAGATTTTTTTCAATGGTAGGAATGAGGTTAAAAAATTCATGGAATATTAAAAAAAAAACAAAGACTATAAATGAAACCTTTTAGGTCCTCTAATGCTAGACGCAGTGGCGGATTGACGTTAGGGGTGGAGGAAACAAAGTAAAAACTAAAATATCGCACATTTTTTTATAATTTAACGCATAACAAGGTGGTAATGTTAACTAAAAATACAAATTTAATTAGTATAATTAGAATCAAGTTCATTTTAAAATGTCACTGAAATATTCTGTTGATATTGGAAGGGGCTTGAGCCCCCGCCGGTGGGTAGATGGAGTTAGCAATCGGATTCGAAACAATGTTCTTTTTTAGGATGTTATTTGATTTATAGACATTAGAGCTAGACTATTCTTATAATCTACGAGTATAGTCATATTAAAATAAACGTTAATATCAGAAACTACCAATCGAATTGCAATAATTATTTTTGGATTTAAGAGATTTAAACATTTTTTGTTTAAATCTCTTAAATCCAAAAAAGGTTGTTTAACATCTCGCTACGACACACCAAATAAAACAAATAGGTAACATTAATAATAGTTTATTTTAGAAAAGAAATGTATGCAAAATATTACAACCCATATTAAAAAAATAATATTGTATGTGATCTTATCACAAAATAACTAACATATTTACAATACACAATCTGTGGCACAATAAGGAACCAAACTTTTCTTAACCTGTATCGATAAAAATGAACGTGATGTGATATGACACGCATCGCAAGCATTATCTAATCTATAAATAAATTTACGAAAACAAAGTAAAATATTATGTTATGCAAAATATGACGACAGGTGTATTATTCGATTCGAATACCTGAACTTAGAAAATATTTTTATGAATATTATGAGCATGGATTTGGCACATTTAATTAATTTCAGTCGCTTGTGGACCGACCGTAAAGTCCACTACTTATTAGAAATACACTAAGGTTGAAATATATACAGAATATTCAGGTAACATTCGCTAAAAGAATTTCACATCTGGACGTAACCATACTTTAAAAAGATATCTCTCATCCACTGCACTACCGCATCTTAGACTAGATCATCGGTCCATATTGTCCCTAAATACACTGTGTCTATTTATTTCTCATCGCTAGACTGAAACCTTAGTTTTAAACTAAAACCTTTCCCTTAGTTAATGATTATCAGGTATTTAAGCATCATAGATCTTTATAGTGTGTCCATAATCATTCATCCTTAGATAATACCAGAACCACTAAAGTAAACCTTTAAAAGATTATAATAATTTCAGCTTGCTTAATTTTATGAATAAATTTCTTAATTGAAAGAATGTTTAATAAAGTATTGTTGTTAACAATGATACAAGGAGGGCACAATATGAGGCTCGAGTGTAATGCGATACATTTGACACACTCAAGTCTCACCTCTCTGCGGCCTACTTGTACAGCGGGTGACAAAGCTATATACTATATTCGTTAGTCTAATTGGATTATTATATGACGTAAACTTTTTTGCACGCTGTATAAACGCGCAGCTATGACGTCATCGGACACATCTCATGTAATTGTCCACTACATTTGACTAATCACTAACACTAAACTCAATTCACATTTAAAAACTAAAGGCACCGTCTTAATAAATAAAACACCTCAATAAAAGCATTTTAGAGAAATCTAAGATGGATCAAATATCAAAGTGAAATTTATCTCAAACTTGGGTTATTATGACGACACGTAAGTCTACTTAATTTAAATTCATGAATATTTTTAACCATTTTAACATTATAAAATCGATATATTTATCTATTAATAGAATGTAACCATGTTTCATTAAAAGCAGATGAAGAAACATTCTATATCTTACATCATTAGGCAAATTGATACGTCATCTAGTGGTTAATGAAACGAAGGTCTTTTGCGACAACCTCAATCATTAGGCATCTTATTGTAAAATTGTTTATTGCTAGTAACTTTAGAATATAGTTAAATAGAGCACCAAAATTCTCATAGCAACAATTATAAGTTGATTACATAGTATTGTCAATATTCAAAGCTATTAATTAAAGCAGAACATTCTATACATATTATAATAGAGATAGAAATATTTTATAAAGGCAATTGGCATAGTCCCAATAAGAGACCCATTTTACAGCAATGAAATACAAATAAATAACCTTTTTTATCAACCCATGGAACTTATTTTTTAGTACAGCGATTTTAAAATGAAAACTTTAAAAACTTATGTGACTAAACATCAAAATAAATCACTATTTGAAAAAACAAACTACTGTAATATATCATGTAACCTCACCTAACCTAACAATTGTTTCATCAATATCTTTTGAAATTGTGTTCCCTTGATAAAGTCTAGTCCATAAAGTGTAACATATTGTTACAACAATTAACAAGAATTAGTTAAAATTGTTTACAATATTTGATAAAATACAAAAGAAATGATCCATTTGCAATGTTGCAATTTAGTGTTCGACAAAAAATCCACCAATCCACATGGAAGATTCGCATTACACTAAGGAGCGAATTTCGAGCGAACTTGCACAACCCCGCTTTGCAGAATGGTTTTTCTCCAGCAGTATGTCAAGATCAATACGACTCAGATCTCCCTTTTTTATTAGGAATGAACTAGCACTTGACCACAATCCCAACTGATTTTAAATGATATGTGTTCGAAAGATGGTACATACTAGTTTGCAAACAGCCTATTCACTCTTCCCTACGCGCAGAGCGGATGCGAAGGCAGGCGCGGAAACGCTAACCTAACCTAAAATTAGGCAACCCTTTATCTTATTTAAAAAAAATTGAGATTGTATTTACCGTATATTAAGGCGTCATATGAGTAGATTTCTGGTGCCTTGCTTATCCCGTGTCCAGAGGGAGCTTATCTTGTTCTGGAACGCGTTCCATGAGACTGAGCTGTGGATTAACTGGTTCAGTCCACCAGACCCTGGTCGAACCAGTCTTTCGACCAGTGGTCTTTTGTAGAGACGGTTAGCTTCTGTCTTTTCATCTTCTGTCACTCTCCTGTCGTCCAGATGGGTCAGGGATGGAAACTTGGAAATTAGGAATAATCTAGGAAAAAAAAAACAAATTAATTGATACTTAAACTTATCCTGGTGGTAATTGACTTTGTATATGTTACAAGTTTAAGTATAAAATATGAATGTTATCAACATATTTGTAAAAATTATATAATATTTTTAAATAAAGACATATCTTTATTTCAATCATAATTTACTTCTTTATATGTTGATTGTAACGTTTACATTCATATATTTTAAACACCACAATAAATATTTGCACTAAATTTTGAAATAAAGTAATATTTATTATAAACCTTTTATCACATTTAAATAAATGTTTAACACCATACTTGTTTCTAAAGCAATTTGTGTTAAATCATTTTCGGGGACATTTTTAATTCAGAAAATATAATCATTAAATAAATAAATATTATTGAAGAGTTCATTTGATGGCTAATCTTAAGAACTACAAAAAAGATTTAAATAATTCCTTCTGCATTTTACAGCACAATTATTAAGGAAGGTAATACGCTAAATCTGATATTATGCCACCATTCTTAGGAGCTAACAAGGAATGGCCTGGCCAGTGAGACTATAGCTAAAGCAAGTGATTAGTTAGACAACCTACCTATACTGTAGGTATTCATAGAAAGTGCCACCATTGAAATAACTAGGGGCTGCCGGGTTGCCCATAAGACTCAGGTACTCCAGATTGGGGCAAGATTCCTTTAACTTGCCCGCCCATGGGTATAATGATGAAATTTTACAATGATTCAACCTGAAATTAATTGATAACATACACATTTAATTGTTACAGTTTAATTTATAAGAGATTCGAATTGCATAGCATAAATTATTTAAATACATGTCTAACCTACTAAAAAACTACTGTTGTATATTTTTTGTTATTGCCACTGCAACAATTGCTGTTTCCAACAGGTCTTTTGTGTGAAAGAATCAACAAAATGAGCAATTTTTGTTCAGACTAATCAGCTTTCTCCAAAACAACTCTAACAATTTGGATGCTCATTTGGGACAATAGGTAACAAATAAAAATAGCCGAAAGATAACAGATTATTTCAATATTTACCACAATAGCTGTAGCTTTGGCAGTGGAGGCAGGTTGCAGTTCTCAGTGATTGGATTCATATCGGCTATCAGAGATGTTAAATGTTTGAAGTGTACCACTGCATCCAAATTACTAAAACAAAGGTAAACTATATTTTTCCAACCTTAAATCAAATAAATATTTTATACATATTTATGCTAGGGGGAGCAGCAGGGCGGCAAAAAGGCCGCCCAAAAAAAAAATGCAATTAATATGCACATAAACTTGTTAAACAGTAGTTTATTCATATCAGAACCTATTTATGATTCTATTTGAATTTTTAATAGTAATTACGAATTACTTCTTAATTTTGTTTGGTGAAGTATATGAAGGTGAAATTAATTATTTGCTTACTCCTATATAAACTCTAGCAACCAGCCAGCTAGAACATGCAACTATAGTATTTCAATACTATATTATGGTATTTTTCTTTATACTAACAGTTTAATGAATTATTGCAGTTAGAATAATTATTTATATTTTCTTACAAGATGTTCATTTCTTAGTATCAACTGTAAAAAAAATACTTACGTTATTTTATTATGACTAATATCGAGGTATTTGATATGGTCTGAAAATCTTTCAACAATTGTTCGCGGCACTTCATAGAGGTTCTCATATGCAAGGGTCAGTTTGGTATCATCATCATCAACACTGCCATCTGCAGATCTGAATGAGTAGAACAAAATAATTCAAAGTGCTCTATGATTGTAGATTTTTCTTACACCCACATTTATATATTTTTAATAAAATGAAATCTTCCTTTGTTAAATAAAAACTAGATACATTTATTTTGTGGCAACTAAAAGTATATTATTCAAATGAAGCTGAATTATAAAACATGTTTATCATAACATAAATATATATGTATGTAGTTGTTATCATAGTCTAGAATTTTGGAATTTAAAAAACAGATAATTAATTTGGTAATATTAATTAATGTATGGAAATTTAAACATATTAATATTGCTAACAGAACAAGGTCATGTGTGAATTTGTCCATTTGAATATTTGCTAGTTACACATGCTAAGTTAGGAATTGTTATTGATCAAATTAAAAAAAAAAACATACACGATAAGATCCGGAGGTATGGATGCTTGCGCCATGGTTGTCACAGAATCCACAAGAACATCGTCAGACCAATTCACTTCTTCGACCCCTTCGTCGTATCTTGTAGCACTTGCGAAACTACGAAGATAATCAGTACAATAAATAATTTGAGATGTCTAATTGTAAACATTAATAATACGTTCAATGAATAAAATTAAGTATATTCTTACTGGTCCCTCAATTTCAACGATTGGCACGAATCTTAATTTTGATAACAAGAAAAACTCAGACAACTACATACAGTACAAAGCAATAGAGGTGGAGCGTATATACTGGAACTGGAACAGGTTTTGATACTATGTTATACACGATACTTCTAAATACTGAATATCACAAAACCAAACTAAGGCATCCAGTAATTAGAAGTATTATGAGCCTCGTACTCGTATACGCTTATGTCACTGGAAGTACGCGATACTCGCATGCGCTTTTCGTACTTGTAGACTCGTAGTAGTTATTCGTACGCGTAGGGCCTTAAAAGACGCGATTTAACGTGATAAGCCGTTCGACGGACAACTGTGTGAATCGAAAACTGACTTTATTTTTCACATGTGAAGATCCTTTAAGCTTAACAATTAATATCGTCCATTATAAAAAGTTTTCTTAATGTGTGATTAAAATTTTTCATTTTTTTTAACTATAAATAAGCGAGAGTGTGATTCAATAAGACAGTGTTTCGATTTTCGTGTATGTTTGAAGTTTTACTATTTATTTGTAACAATTTTTACATTAAATTTTATAAATGGGGTTGATGTTAGTTTAAAAGAAAAAATTGTTTCGCCTTTAATGCAAACTTTTAAACCAAAATTTTTGTCGTACAAAACTGGGCTTAAAATCTGTACTTATAAATACGATCGCGATATGGATCGCGTGTTTGGAAGTACTCGTACTCGAAATACTCAGTACGCAATTTTCCTAGTATCAAATCATTACAAATCCTTCAACCAATTAAAGTCAAAATACAAAATCTGAATACTGATGACTTAAAAATAAAAATGTTGCCTCATAGAACAGAACTACGTAAACTTCTTTGCAGGCCATGATAACAAATATTGCGTGATTTTGAAAACTCTTTTAGCTATAATTTCAGTTTTCAATTAAATGAAATTTTTTATTTTTATATATCAAGAATAAGTATTATTACTGCATTTACATCCATCAATTTGTAGCCCTCAGGAATTAGCTATTAGACCTAGACTGACGTATAGTAAAATAGTGATTACTGTTGGGGCTAATCCAAAATGCCACCGATGACTTTATAATATCCCACGAAGTACAGAATGTGTTATGCTATTTTGTAAGGTCATACGCGAATTTCCGAATTTTATTTACTAAACAATTCTTTAATGTCTTTATTTGCTGTTTGCTTACTATTATTTATATTATTATATTATATTATACATAATACTACTTAGGTTACTTACTGATTTGTCCATGAATTGTTTTCCATGTTTAAAAGAAGTTTTTGAGAAATAAAAATAAAAAATCACACAACTACATTTTAAGTACGGAACAGCTGCTAAAAGAGTAGAACTTTAACATTATTTTAATTTGCATCACACACAATTACTTATCAAGAAATAAATATCCCTTGAGATAAGAACATGTTTTTGTTTGTGCGTTCTTATCAACAGGGGGTCATTGAGCATCAAGTGTTGTCGTAACAAATATTTTATGGAACAGAAAAAATTAGTAGCAACATTTAGTGACTTTGTCAAATTTGACAATTGTTTGTTGACACGTCATATGGGCAGTTTTGGAAACTCGTATCGAAAGACATATATATTCGTAATAGTCCAAATTTATCAAATTCAATGGTATCCTTTAAAATAACATTAGTTTAGAAAAATACAAATTTTACAGAATGAACGTGAGTATATTGCGACAGTGTTCAAATTTACTGTGTAAAATGATTTATCAATAAACATCAGATGATTCCAGTGAAACATATTTGAAAATTTTAATTCTGTTTTAGGAAAGTAATATTCCTATCGACATTAATATAGGAAAACTTCAGGATTGGCTTGTAAGTCGTCGACATGTGAATAAAGAATGGCAAAAGAACGTCATAGCGGTACGAGAAAAAATTAATAATGCCATACAGGACATGCCAGTACACGAGGATATTGCATCTCTGTTATCTGGAAGCTATATTAATTATTTTCACTGTTTAAAAATTATAGAGATCCTTAAGCAAACTGAAGCAGATACAAAAAACATTTTCGGAAGTTACGGCTCTCAAAGAATGAAAGACTGGCTGGATGTTGTTAGAAGCTATGAAAAAGAGAATTTATATTTGGCTGAAGCAGCACAGATGCTTGTGCGAAATATTAATTATGAAATACCTAGTTTGAAGAAACAAATTGCAAAGGAAGAGCAACTACAGCTGGTATGTTCTAACTTTCAAGGTCTTTCTTATAAGAATAATGTTAAAGACCATCAATTATTTCAAAATTGTTTATTAATAAACTTAAACTTTGTTAATAAAAAAAATGTGTAAATGGATTATATGCATAATATTGTTTACAGGATTGTGAGAAAAAGCACATGGAATATTTGAAAAATGAGTCCTCTAGCAAATCGGAATTTCTCACACTATGTAAACAGTTAGGAATTGAGGGAAATAAAATTAAGAAAGAATTAGTTGAAAGGTTGCAAGAGTTACCAGAGTTATATGATAAGGTGAGATCTATAGTATTTGAATGAAATCTTCCAGATTGGCAATTTTATACCTTGTATCAAAACAGAGAGATTTGTTAATAAGATTGAAATACATAAACACTGAAATTACTCAACTGGCATGAATTCTGAATATACTCTATAATTTATGTTTTACTATTGTAAATTTTTATTGCAGATTGGTAAATCATTGAAGCCAATACTTCCAGCAATCGAATTGTATTCAGCTTTTACTAAATATGTTCTTGGAGAGCAAGCACCCAAAGTTTTGCCATTATTGCAGTATATGGTAGAGCATGGCAACACAACTGTTTATGAATGGACATACGGTGAAGCGCCGCTGAGTGTTGAACTGGACCCTATTCATATAGAAGTAGAATCAGATGATAAAGCAGCTGGTGATCAGGTATAATAACTTTTATGGTCAAATAAATAAGCACTTACACCCGTAACCAAGAGAGGCAGATGTTGTGATGATGGTTTTATATTTGGCACAATTCTGGCAAATCTCATGGTTATTCTACATGCATTTATCTATACACACTTAGTATATAGGTATAGGCGATTCTTATAACACCTTTCTTTTGTATGTTTGGCCGATATTGGGTTAACACCAAAGCTAGCTCTCCCTAAGAGCTTTTCTACAAAGAATAACAACCTTAAGACAGACATTTAATTCACATGGTATTGATAATGAATCAGCCTTGAAGTGAAGCCTACATGTTACAGAGAAAAATGTGTGATGTTTTTGGAAATGGATATTTTTTTAATGCTGATTGAAATTTAATTAATGCCATAAAGCTTAAAAAATTGTTGTAGATTGATTTTGGTGATGGTGACATAGACTTTAGTTCAATCGACACATCTGCTATCGACTTTGGCGAGGGTGATGCAGCCGGAGAGATTGACTGGGGGAATATTGATGTTGCACCAACAAATGTGGTAAGTTTCTACAGTTTCGTTTATAAAGCAAAATAACAATATGATAAAATAGACATTACTTTGTTTTAGGATGGTCTTGTATGTTCTTTTTGTATATGTATACACTTGACAATGCTAACCTAATGTTAAGTGCAGTGCGCACTTAACTAGTTTGGCATTAGCCTAATTCACCTTGTTCTTGATGGAAGAAATTGACACTGGTGATTTATTTCAATCTTTCACAGTATGCACAATAAATAAAGAAACAAAGCGCTTTGATTGAACACTATGTAATAGTTTTAAAATAATTATCTTACATTAATTTTATATTTAAATATTACACAGGATGTGTCTGCAGATGTAGCAACTATATCTTTGGAGGAATCTGGTATTGTTGTGGAGGAGGCGGGAGTGGAAGGGGGTGTGGCGACCGGCAAGGAGGCTCTCACATTATTAGACAATCCCACAACCAGCAATCAACTCGTGGAACAGTTGTTGGAGGTGAATATTGAACAACAATTTTTTGATATAATTAGAGGGAATGTAATAATTAATGGGAGGTGGAAACAATCCGTGGGTTGTCTGATGTTAGGTGTATACCGCCACTCACGTATATCTACAATACTGAGGAATTTCAGTTGCGTTGCTGGCCTTTAATGATTCTTTCCTACACTCTCTTCTTGAAAGGTTCCCCTAAGTTATATGGGTACCGGAATACACTTTTTCATAGATAAATAAAATAAAATGATAGCTATAATAGAAATCAATTGCAAATAAAGTCTGAATCCATAACTAGCTAAGCAACCTATTTAGTTGTCGTCTTGCCCTGACTGTTCTTGTCAAGTTCAAGACCTGTGATTAAGAATATAACTGAACTAATATTAAATAAATCTTGTCCCATCTTGCAATATATTTCTATCTCCAGCTGGAGTCGTTCTTAAAGATGCGTGTGTACGAGACGAGTACGTCGGAGCAGACGTTCTCGCTGCTGCAGCAGCTGCCGGCGGAGAGCGAGGCCGCGCTGTCCGGCATGCTGGGCGCCGTGCAGGCCGCCGCCGCCTCGCTCACCGCGCCCGAGATACTGCACCTTCATAATGTTAAACATTCACCAAGGTACGTTAGCATCTTTTATATTGTTACACTTGAATGCCAATATCTATTGTAACATAATAATATTATTATGTACTTTTACTCAAAAGCACGTAATTCGTAGAAAAACCGTTGGGTATGCAGTAATATTTTTAATGTAATTTTTTGTCTCCTTTAATATTATTTTTACTTGTTTAGCTTCACTGTGCATCTTAACTAGGTTACCCTTCCTATTGAGCGTAATTTCATGAGTGTAAAGGGGCCAACTGAAAACCAGCGCAGGGATGATTTGCGTCATCTCTGCATTCGCTGAGTTGGCTACCTTTTGCCATACTTTATTCGTTTTTTTTTGTAATAGTTTGCAAGTTATTTTTTTTATTTTGTGGAAATAAATTGACTATCTTTCTTCTTTCTTTCTTTTTTCTTTTCTTTACTACTCTTAAATGGTAGGAGACAATGCTAAGGGAAGGAAGGAGGGAAGGTGGATGGGGATATAAACTTCTAGAATGGTTGCCATGTACATATATTATATCGAAGTAATTTAATTGTGTGGTAGCCTTATCATTATTGTAGTTCCCGATGATCTCTAGATAAATAGACTGTTTCATTTTCATACAAAATTATATTTTTTTAATATTAGATACGTGGATGTGTTGACCGCCCAATTGGAGCAAAAGCTGTCGGTGTGCGGCAAGATGTCGAAGCTGGCGGAGCGCGAATCCGAGCGTCGCTTGGGGGCGGAGGCGCGCGCGGCGGAGCTCCGCCCCCTGCTCGCGCGCATCATACAGCGCACGAAAGAGTTGCAGGCGCAGGTGAGATTATGCGAATGGTCACAAATTACGAATAATATTAATCAAACATACAAGTTTATACTTTATATTACGTTGTTTTATAATGAAACTTTTTTACTACAATGCCATTTGATATTAAATACTGATCTGACATAACGATAGTTTAGTATCGTCCTAATTGGGGTTTGGATTTTTGACGGCTTAAAACTTACTAAATTCCGCATCAAACTCTCTTATTGGTTTGTACAACTAGTATAGGTGTGGCATACTGTTTACCATTTCTAAGTCACCCGTTGATTTGGGTATTTATAGTACTATTACTCCTACGTCGGTGAACTTTTAAGTGCTTATATTAGTGTAAAGACAGTCAATTGCATAATAAATGCGGAAGTCCTAACGTCAATTCAACTTAAAATATTTTCTGTGCTTACAGATCGAAGCGGATATTTCGAAGAAGTACAAAGGAAGGCCGGTTAATGTGATTGGAGGAGTGAAATTTCTATGAGGATGTAAAGTTTTGTACATAAAATAAAAATTATGTTTTTTTAAATTGTGCTCGTTTTTATTTACCCTTTAACATTTCATAATTTATTTTTCGAGTTTAACCGTTTTAGTGCTAAGCAATTTTTGCAAGAATGCACGATAATTGCGGTACACATTTTGATTTCTTTAAAGGAAAAAATAATGTCAAATACGTGACATGGCTACTTTCTTAAAATAATATATAAAAACGGTGAAAGTTATTACAAATTACGCGTGAGGTTAGTTTACGTTCACTCCCACGGAGCACCAAAAAACACACAAACTCGCAGCGCAAAAGCGCTGCGTCGCGGTTTTCGAGACAAACGATCGCAGCGCTTTTGCGCCGCGTAGCAGTGAAACGGTTAAGATGTCCTCTAATAACGAAAATTTATTTTATTAACCAACTTTAAAAAACCGAGAAGTGTGTGTGTGTGTGTGTGTGTGTGTGTGAAGTGGACATTCGCAAGTGGATCCCATTTTGAATGGTACTGAATTTTGAGTTTCGAAGATATGCCGAATTTTACATTATGGTAGATTCAAGATAATTATATTATGATTATATTAAAGATATTGTTGTATTAATAAATAATAATTTGAAGACGGTTATGTTCTTGTTAATCCATATATATATATGGATTCTACAAATGTTTGTTTCAAATTATTTATAATGTAATTATACCATGCCAACAGAAACCCAAATTTAGTAAAAACTTGTAATTGTCAAAACATCTAAATAACTAATCTAACAACTTTCTCTGTTCTGGTCAAAATGTGACTTTGTTATTTTTTAATTTAATTACTTGGACGAGGGCTTACTTGCTTGGGCGAGTTCAATTCGAATGTGATAAATCTTCTAATATTAATTTAGGAAAACTTATGACAAGGGACGCGGACAAATATAATTTAATAGACGGTTATCAACCTAATATGTAATATCCATTTTGATAACATTTATTACGCTATACAAAGTCCATTCGTAAAATACATTTACCAGACCTTTAAGTTTTGATTATAATAATACGACAAATTTGGAGTCAACCAGATGGATGTAGAACCTAGAGGTGGGATATATTAGGAAAATTGCGTAGTCAGTATTTCCAGTTCGAGTACTTGTAAATACAATCTCAGCCTATGATCGTCCACTGCTGGACATAGGCCTCTCCCATTAACGGCATCACGGGGGGAAACGTGCCATTATCGAGACCCTTGGCAGGCGGGTTGGCGATCGTAGTGTGTTCCACCGTACTAAGAAAAGGACGCTGCTGCCCGTCCTCCGGTGGTCTTTACGTCCAGACTCAAGACAAAC